>JAWNOX010000010.1:2755000-2962500 GCA_035045555.1 Drosophila fulvimacula | reverse complement strand
TCGGATTGACGCAACCCATTTCAATACTATGGAAGATAGAGACTTGAAATTTTGAATATATACTTGTGTGTACTATCGTCAGATAAAGTGTCAAGATTTTCCCGATGTGCGTACAAATTGAAAAAGGTTTTTTCCTTTATAACAGAAACACTACTTGTAAAAGTCTTAGAGAGTTGAGATTTGAAATGTATACTCGCGTTGCCATCCCAAGTTCAATAGGATATTACGTTTATATGTACGACCGTTTGGGCGTGGCAAATTGGGTGAAACTATATCTTTTACAGTTTTCGAACTAAAACGATCATATTTGGCACAGTCACGTTACGATCAAAATTATATACCTACGCCCATGGCAAATCCGATCTGGATATATAGCAATTTTCCAACTTCTGTTATATTTTGAGCAGACCCCTGTCATAGACTGGCCTACGCGCACTGGGGGCGTGGCAAATAGGATAAAAGTACTTTTTTTAGCTATAAACTGGCAAATATTATAAATGAAAAACAAAATATTCTAGTAAATATAAATTAAGAAATAAAAAACAAAACTACATCGCTAAACCGAGATTTGAACCTCCGCCTACATGTATGAGTCAGAATTTATCATCTCTATCACGACGCCATCACTTTGCACAGCATTGCACTGCTTTTCATAGCAAGGCACTGCGTTTTTTTAACAGCACGTAGTGCCAATACTTGTTAAACCAACTTCGCCAAGGTCCGAACCAAGGGTGCGATGATCGGCGTGCGTTACTTCTATTACCAACGCCACTGAATTTCATACCAACCGAATGACTTCATTAATTAACTGATTCAAGCTGAATTCTATTGTATTTGTTATTTCTTAGAACATAGCAACATGTTCGTCTCAATTGTCTCAAATGGATAAACGTTTTATTGAATAACTTCTGTGTTACTTAACGGATATTAATTAAATTTTCAGCATATTAATTATATTTTCAACTGAATTGGTGTACAGCAAAAATCTAAATCATATTAAATACACATGACACTAAATACAAAGTTTGGGAATAATTAAGGTGTGGCAAGTGTATGTTTTCAAAATTCGATTAATAATTCTCCTTTTTATACCCTGAACCCATTGAAAATGGGAAATCAGATTATAATGTTTTTGTGAAAATGTATGTAACAGGCAGAACGAGACGTCGCAGACCCCATAAAGTAAATATATTCTTGATCAGCTCGACGAGCTAAGTCGAACTAGCCCTGTCTGTCCAACCACAAAAGCTAGAGATCTGAAATTTGACATGTATACTCGTTAATACCATACGCAGTAAGGTTTGTTTTTTTTTTTTCGATAAGTCATCCCGTTTCCGAATTATCGATAAATTCACTTTCAATAATGTGTACCATTAAAGCTAAAGACTTCACATTTTTTGTGCAGATAGGTGTAGTGAATGCGGACATTTTGTAGTTTTTGGATTTTGAATCATACGCCCCCTTCGCCCACAATTTGCAAAACCCGTATTTCAAATACTAGAGACTTGTGCTTTGGCGAATAGACACATGAATGTCATAATCACACTGTGAAAATTTGATTAAGAAAGTCCATCTATCTACTTATTAAGCATTTAGTTTGCCATGTCATAGGCATTTTACAGCCCGAGCGCAGTTTCTGCTTCTTTCAACCAACAAAAAATTGTTGAGGCGTCAAGTCTGTATACTTTTGTCTTTGGCACGTGCAAGGCGACATATAGATGCAAGCATCAAACAACAGTAAATTTAAGTTTGCATACATATACAGTTCGAGAAGTTTCTAATTTTCAATATAGATGCAGTGATGCCGATCCTAACTACTGTAATTTGTTTAATTCATGCAAAAAATTGAGACAATGGATTACACAAAACAATGAAAACAAAAACAACGCAAGTATATAATCAAGCAAGGAAACTCTTGAGTTTCCGACTTGTCGGAGGTACTAGACTAGGAAAACCCTCTACCTTTCGAAGAGCCGATATTTCAAACATCCCATGTTTAATTTTTAACTAACTTTTGTAGATGGACTTTCTTTGTAAAACTTTCAGAACGTGATTTTAGAATTGATTTGACTTATACAAAATTCAATTCAATTCAAAAACACAAATAAATAAATAGAAGAAAAGGCTACATCACAGTATAAAAAAATTTTGTTCTTAATATTTTTTTTATTTCATTCAATCATGCCGTCGACCTCCGTTCCTACTACCATCGTCATTGCATTGATTGCAAATATACAGAAAAAACTAAAGTTGCAACTGATAATTCAACTACAATTATAAAGTATTTATGTTTTCAAAAAATTTCCAAATTTTTGTCGCTGCTGCTACGTGTTTTTGATAATTATCAAAAATTTTGTTTTAAGCCTTCTGTCCCTTAATAAATTTTAATGACATTTTCAGCATTTGATCTACATATTATATTGAACATTAAAAAAAAAATGCAAACTCATGCATGCATTGGCTTTATTGGGTAAAATTTGAAGCCGGTGTCTAAAAGACGTAGGAAATATAATTTAATAACTGAATTTCAATTTTTATTTTAAATCGATAAGATTAGAGAGATTTTTTACAAATTATACTCATCCCCATTGTTAATGAATACACCTTAGAAACATGTATTAATTTATAAAATCAAAAGGCATTGCATAATTACAGAAGTAATAATAAATTGAGTATATAAATAAATAAGAATTAAGCAATCAAATCAACTCAAGGCACACAAAATTGAAAATAAAATAGAAATTAAAATCAATTAAAGAATCCGGAAAATACCCAACCGGGTCTTTTACATACGGTTCGGCTTTTATTCAGCACAGATGCATCACTGACAGAGGCTGTCAGGATTGTGTCCCGATGAAATGGTACCGTAAACATGTTGTTCTATTATTTCAGTTGTTGTTGTGCTATTTTCTTCTTGTTGTGGTTATGAGTGTTGTTGTACTGGCGAAACTTACTATTGGCACAAATGGCGCAGGGCGCCGTTATCACGATTTCAGTTTAGTTAACTTTTTTTCAGTTGATCTTTCAAAAATGCGCATCATATATTTCCACTGCATTCCATTTTGAATTGTAAGTTTTCTATTTGCACTTAAACTTTCTGCTTCAGAAATTTGTTTAGAGTTTTAACTAAAAATTTTAAATAGATATAACTTAAAATGTATAATGTCTAATTAGATATCATAGCAGTAAATTATGTAAATTACGAAGTGAAAATACTCTATAATTATTGGTTTTATGTAATGTCTGCATATATTGCATATATCTTTAACGTTTTTCCTTGCTGCCAAACAAAAAACAATAGGCAATTAAAATAAAAAAATAAGAAGAAAACAAGTAAGGAAGCTCTAGTCGAGACTGCTCGACTAAGAGATACCCTGAACCCTTCGAATAGCCGATATTGGAAGCATGCTATGATTATTTTACATATATATTGCAAGCAACACATACACACACATACGCACGCACACGAACGTAATATGAGCACGCGCTCTGCTAATTGAGCAGCAGAAATTAAATGTTTAATAACTTTTCTTTTAGATGGACTTTCTTAATCAAATTTTCACAGTGTGATTATGGCATTCATATGTATCTATTTGCCAAAGCACAAGTCTCTAGTATTTGAAATACGGGATTTGTAAATTGTGGGCGAAGGGGGCGTGGCATCTAAAATCCAAAAACTACAAAATGCCCACATTCCCTACACCTATCAGATCTCTAGCTTTTGTGGTATACGAGATCAGCGCATTCATACGGACGGACGGACGGACAGACGGACAGGGCTAGTTCGACTCAGCTCGTCGAGCTGATCAAGAATATATATACTTTATAGGGTCTACAACGTCTCCTTCTGCCTGTTACATACATTTTCACACAAACATTATACCCTGATTTCCCTTTTTTAATGGGTTCAGGGTAAAAACAACTACGGCGAATATCGAATCATCAACGGTAAGTTCACAAGGGATTTCTTTCACAAAAATGATTATTATTATACGAATCGAAAGCTTACACAAACGAACATAAAATATATCTGCAATTATAGAGTTATCGCTAAAAATGTGTTCCAAAATAAATTGTTGTGGTAAACTTTGTACGATTCACAATTATTGCGTACATAGAATATACGCTACTCCCATTATTTTCTATTTATGACGAGTGCAATGCAAATTGTACCAAGAATATTTAATCGATAATTAAATAGTAAATCATTGCTGTTGAACGCTGATGTAGCAGAGTCTAAAAAAATTTCTATTTAGCTAAATATGTATAATATACATTTGTATATTGTCGATTTAATTTGCCCGCTTCATTGGAAAATGTAGGTATTTGTGCAACCCATTGACAGGCGTTTTCAGTGCTTTATGTAAGAGTCGTTTATCCGCTGTACAATTGAAACTGTGAGTATCTAATCAAAATTATCATACATTTTCTTTTATGTATGCTTTATATTTATAAAACAAATATATGCAGCAAGTAAAAACAAACAAGATGTCAGGACATAATTATTTATTTCATTGTCTTATGATTGTTATATTTTTAATATTTATTATCACTATTTTTAATTATTTTCACTAATTTTATTATATATATATTATATACATATATAATATTATATCACTTTTTTGAACTTTCAATTTCGATGTTTGCATTTGGCTTTAAAAGGCTTAAAATAAAAAAAGCAACAGACGACAATATATATATCTTATGCCTAATTTTAGATATATATACATATATATGTATTTGCTTTTTATTTGACACGTTTCATTAATATTTATATGTATTATATTTTCTTATAATTATATTTAGTTTGCAAATATGTTGAGCTCTTCGAAATTATTGTTTATTTTTAACTTCTTATTATTTTGTTCTTTATTACTTTTTATTTCTTAGTAGCTGTCTCTGCTTTGAGATGAACACGAACGCGATTCAATTGTGGCGGACGACTGAAAAGCAACAGATCCACATATAAAAGTCTCCCAAGCCCATTGTCTACCCAAGCAACAATAACAATAACAATTAAGAAACCTGCGCATGCGAAGCAACAACGCAAAATACTTGAGAGTGTGTAAAAAGAGAGCCCCCGACCACAGCGGAGAGGCAGAGGGAAACTGTGTGCATGAATATAAAAGCGCGAGCAAGCAAAGAGGCGTGTGTGTAATTTGTGTAAATTGTTCTGTATAGGCAACAAATGTAGTTTTCAGAGAAATGACGTTGCAAAGGCAAGACTTCATATTTAAAGATCGTGTAAAGAAAGATAGATCGAGAATTTTCGAAATCAATTAACGATACTTAAAGTTAATTATTCAATAATTGATTTTCAGAGACAGATCTGTAAGTATACGAATAAAATCGAATATTGAATAAAGCTTCAAACTACGTAGAAGATAAAAAATTAATTCATTTCATTACATTTTAGGTTCAGAAGATATGCTAATAATTAGACAGATCTGGGAAATTTTGAGAAATTTAGAATACAAGATTTCGCTTATCTATAGATTTGTAGAGTGCCGAATTTAAATGGTCTTGTCGAGAGGGATTTTGAAACGCACGTATATTATTTGAAAAACGTTTTTTTCATTACACGTATAACAAGTAAATCTAGAATATCTAGCTCTAACAATATTCAAGTAACGTTTAAAAATGATAATGAATATTACCGATTATCACCAGGAAGAAAATACGATGATAAGAAGAAAATAAAAGAGAAAACTCAAGTAAGGAATGCCCAACTAAAAAATACCCTGATTCCGCCAATTCAGCGTACTCTACAGGTGGAATAGACTTATACAAAATTTTAACAAATGTTCAAAACAAAATAAAAATACGTAACTAAAAGAAAAACTGACGTCATAGGACCTAGACTCTAACCTACATCTCTGTGCTCGTCAAAACGCATTATGTCATCGAAAATCAGTATAACATGCAGGACACGTGGCAGACCACATATATTTATTTATCAGGCTTATATCGGGCTGAGGGTATGTAGAAGGAGGCGTGGCAGACACCATAAAGTATATAAAGCTTGAGGACCTGTCATTATAGCCATGTTCGTCGGTCCGATTGTGTCACAAAAGCTAGATATCTGAAATTTGACACGTACACTGGTGTATACCATACGCAGTACGAGTTTTTTTCGATAACTCATCCAGTTTCCTTGTTATCGATGATTGACTTCGATTTTTGAGTACTGCTAATGCCAAAGGCTTGAAATTCACTTTGCAGATAAGTGTAGTGAATATAAAGATTGTGTTCTTTTTGGATTTTGGTTACCACGCCGCATTCGCCTCAAATTTTCAAAAAACGTATTTCGAATACGTGACAGCTGTTCATTTTCTAATACACAGTATGTTTGATACTAGAAAATATTAGAAAAAGGCGTTTCGCAGTTTGCAGAACACGTGATCAGTAGTGCGTCCATGTCCATTTGTGTATGTATAACACATTGCTTGCAATATATACTTAAAATGCATGTTTGCAATATTGGGTATTCGCAAGGTTCAGGGTATCTACTAGTCGAGTGTTCTCGACTAAAGCTCTCTTACTTTTTTTTGTATACCGCAATAGCTACATATTTCAAATTCAATGTTTAAACCCGAGTGATAAATACAAATAGTTCTTATTTTGCATACCAAGCCCCGCTTATTTTAAAATTGCAAAAACGTATTTCAAGTACTAAAGACTTGTGTTTTCGCAATTCACACATATAAATGATATTATTGAACACTTTGATTAAAGTTAATCTGGAAAAAATGTACTGTACTGTAAACATTTCAAAAACAAACTAAACACTACAAAACTGAGCAGTTAGCGAAGCGCGTGCTTAAGCGTGTATGCCTGTACGTGCGTTGGTGTGGGTATGAGTTGCTTATAATATATATGTAATAACATACAAGAATTTTTGGAGATCTATTTGAAATAATTTTATAATTGAATTTCGATTTTAATCTATAACAATAAAACGGGAATAGTTATCGAATTTTTAAAACAAACCCCTGTTTTTTCCAATTTTCATGTGTTCAGGATATAAATATAGAATGTAGAATGCAATGCAATGTATTTAACTAATTTTTAAGTTTCTTAACATTGTCTTGTCACTGCATTTACAGAATCATACTTAAGAATTTGCACATGTACAGGAGACAAGACTCCCAAGTCAATACACAAATTTACAAGAGCTAATGAGGAAATTGAATTAAGAGCGAAACTTACCTCCTCAACAGTGTCACATTCGAATAGATAAATGTGCAGCAGGGGATCCTTAGGATCCTTAAGTAAATACACCAGCCCGGTAATGGGCCCTTGGAATTCCATGAAGTTCTGCTGGTCCGCATCTGCTGCTTGAAGCGTCTGCTGCTGCTGCTGCTGCTGATAAACTGCAACAGTGCTGGACGATAACGAGCCGTAGGAAGTTGATGTGGTTAGCGATGTACGCGAACAATTAGCGGCCAATGACCCAAAAGCAACACCTGAGATGCTTCCCATTGTGCAAGACAGATTGGCAGTAGTTCCACAATTGGCAACTACCGCCTGGCCAATATTTGATTTAAGCTGTACGAAACCATTGCCAATATTCTTCACATGCGGCTTGTGAATGATACGGCACATGCCAACGATGTGCTTCAACGGATGACTAAATTGTAGCTCAAAGTCCGAGTTATACGATTCCAGTATGCCATGCTCAATGCCAACTGACAGCTGCAATGTTAGAGAGACATGGCAAAAAGCTAATGAGTTGACAGCAAATTGCAGGTACACTCTGAGGTAATTTTTATATTATACCAGTAATGCTTAAATAGACAAATAGAAACAAGTTCAAAAATATAAAAAATAAATTAATTGATGAAGCTTATTCAATGATACTAAAAGTGAATTATAATATATATACTTACAAATCTTAGCCTGAAAATTTAAAATGGGAAAACAGGGTATAATGGTTTTGTTGAAATGTATGTAAGAGGCAGATGGAGGTGTGAAAAACCTCATAAAGTATATATATTCTGGTTCAGATTTAGCCTGTCCGTCTGTCTGTCCGTCCGTCCAAACGCCCGTTCTTATTGTCCTTGTTGCCGTTATTCTGCGAAATATTTGTATATATAATACAAATTATGTAGCATAAGTAACAAGAAAGAGTGGTCTAGTCGAGACCGTTCGACTAAGACGTACCCTAACCCCTTAAAATACATATATATTGCAAGCAACACATACGCACATATGCACGCATACGGACGCAATAATGAGCTTGCGCTCTGCTAATTGCGCAGCGATTTCGCTTGGGCTGCAATATGTCAATATTATCGGAAATTTAATGTTTAATAACTTTTCTATATATGTACTTACGTAATAAAATTTTCACAGTGTGATTTCAGCATTTATATGTGTGTATTTGCCAAATCATAAGTCTTTAGTTTTTTAAACGTGTTATCCGTGTATTAAAAAATTTTAGAAGGGTATTTTTTAATTAATAACATTAAAATGGAAATAAATTTAAAGTCTCTAACCCATATTGGTTTTAAGATCGACGCGTTTACATATACGGATGGACAGAGCTAACTCGACTCAGCTTATCGAGCTGATCAAGTATACATATACTTTATGGGGTATGCCACGCCTCTTTCAGCCTATTACATACATTTTCACAAAAACTATAATACCCTGTATTTCCAATGCAATGGGTCCTGGGTATGATAAACACACAAAACATTTAATTTCCTATAATATAGGTCAATCAAAGTTAGCAGAGAGTGTGCGTGCGTATTGGTGAGTATATGTGATGCACTATGCACTCTACTATGGAATTGCTGATGGGCAAGAAACTCAAAGATATAGAGGATATGTGGGTAGCTAGTACCAGCCGCCTTCGAAACTGACAGACACGAGGGGAATTCGATCAAAAGGCGCACAAAACGGAGGTTGTCCAACTCAGCGATCGTAAGATAATGGAAACATAAAAACATAAAAAGATTGGCAGCATCGATATTGCATCAAAGAGGGCGATAAAGAACACTGGTAATATTAGACACAAGTACTTGAAAAAAATATCTCCAAAAATTTACCGATTTTAGCTGTCTACCTCTTCAACCTGAACACGCAAAGAAAAAAGAAATGACAACTTCTTCTGTCGAGTGTCATGAGCGCCATCATCCTATATACAGCGCCATACTTAAGATAAGAAAAAACCCTTATCGAACAATTTGTCACATAAAGTTACTACACATTTAGAGTCAGTTGTTTAAATGCAAGCTTGAATTGGTGATATGCAACCGCAAATGTAATTAAACTTTACAATTGCGTCGTGGGTGATTTTTCGGAGATAAACAAAATTGTGAATATGGAAAATCTTCGCAAAGGTAGAATCAATGTTAAGTGTTAGTTTCTTATGATTGTGAATATATTGTTGTATAAGCGCAATTGTTGTTAGTATCTTTTTTAAGCAGAAATTTGACATTTAACAAAAATTTATAGTTATTCACTTAAGGTAACTTTCCCAGCCGCTTATTACTTTGGATGAATAAGTGGCGAATCCATCTCCATATACAATGGGCAGGCCAACACCGATGTTGGAATCCTACTGAAAAGAAAACTAGCATCTGACCTTGTATCAAGCACAAAATTTTCCACGCGTTTCTACGAAGATACCTATTTCTGCGCATATAGCTAACGAGGATGAATTGGTGAAGGTATTAAAAATTACAAGCAGAAAACTTAGCTGGGCTTTAGATTTTATTGATTCCCAAAGTTAATTATGTAAACAATTATTTATTTGGCAAGTAAGAAAGCTCTAATCGAGGATACCCGAACTATTAGATTGCTTATTTTACATATGTATGTATATATTGCAAACAATACATGCACACATACGCACATAAGCAAGTATAGCCGCGCGCTCTATTCTTTGTTATGGAAAATTATTTGCTTAATAAATTTTTTGGTAGATCGACTTTTCTAATCAACGTTTTAGAGCGTGATAATGTCATTAATATGTGTGTATTTGTAAAATTTCAAACAAATTTGAGGCGAAGGGACAGCGGCATCCAAAATTGAACATCAAACTAAATATAAGACTTGGAGTCTCTAACTTTAAATATGTATATATATTTGATATAAGTAAGGAAACTCTAGTCGAGACTGCTCGGCTAAGAGATACCCTGAACCCTTCGAATAGCCGATATTGGAAGCATGCTATGATTATTTTACATATATATTGCAAGCAACACATACACACACATACGCACGCACACGAACGTAATATGAGCACGCGCTCACTGCTAACTGAGCAGCGACTGCGCGTGGGCAGCAATATGACTCTGATATGGCAAATTAAATGTTTAATTAATTAATTAAATGTTTTTCTAGATGGACTTTCTTAATTAAATTTTCAGTGTGATTATGGCATTCATATGTGTCCATTTGCCAAATCACAAGTCTCTAGTATTTGATATACGGGTTTTGCAAATTGTGGGCGAAGGGGGCGTGACATCCAAAATCCAAAAACTACAAAATGTCCGCATTCACTACACCTATCTGCACAAAAAATTTGATGTCTCTAGCTTTAATGGATCACATAAATGAAAGCGAATTTATCAAAATTTAGCGATAATTTGGAAACAGGATGAGTTATCGAAAAAAAAAAACAAACTTGTACTGCGTATGGTATTCACAAGTATACATGTCAAATTTCAGATCTCTAGCTTTTGTGGTTACGAGATCAGCGCGTTCATACAGACGGACAGGGCTATATCCACTCAGCTCGTCTCGTCTTCTGCCTGTTACATACATTTTCACAAAAACCTTATACCCTGATTTCCCATTTTCAATGGGTTCAGGCTATATAAAAAAAAAAAAAAACAAATAACGTTGCAGTCGAGCGCTACCGACTAGGGAACTAGGGCAAGGTAACTGTGAATTTTGGACGTTTCCACTCAATAACTGCGAAAATTACACGAAAGTTTTAAAAAGGTCACGCCTCAAAAAGGGCGTAAAAATAATTTTTGAGCGATTGATAGAGGATGTCACCAGCAACCTACCACCCAATTTTGAAGTTTCTACCAGTAAAACTGTAAGCGAAACTTGCCACGCACCCAATGGGCGTAGATATATCCGCCATAGCTTATTGAAATTGGGATAGCAACGTGAGTATACATTCAATACAATCTCAACTCTCTATGACTTCTACAAGTAGTGTTTCTGAGATACAGAAAAATTCATTTTCCAATTTGCCACACCCCTAGGAGGCATATCGGAAAAATCTTGACACTTTTTCTGGCGAGAGTATACAAATGTCAAGTCTCTATCTCCAATAGCATAGATATGGTTTGCGTTCATACGGACAGATGTACAGACGGACGGACATTGCACTAAACCAATATACTCATTTCACTTCGTATAAGTAATGAGTATAAAAACGAAAGTAGCTGTCGAATTTTTAAAACTACTCTTATAAGTTCTGAGATCGATACGTTGAATTATACGGACAGACGGACGGACAGGGATATATCGAATCAGTTAATCGATTTCACCGATTTGTCATTTTCAATGGCTTTAAGGTATAAAAAATAAAAATTAATATAAAAAATAAAGCAGTTGTAGAAAGGAATTAACAAATTATATCCAGACAAATTGCTTTCATTTTTTTCTATTGTTTTGTGATTATTTAACTTACCTTTGTGTAGCTTTCTGTGGATCGAATATCATTGATGGTCCATGGCAACATGGAAGCAGAATAGCGCGGATCCACAGACGCACTGCCACGATAAGTCAGCGTAACGAGTCGAGTCTTCATTTTAAGTTTACTTTAGGTCAATTTGTACGTACACTTCTGTGTTAAAATACAAATCAAATAGTGCACAATTTAAATAACATTTCCATTAATTTCCTCTTTTTAGAATCAGTTGAATCAGATGGTAAGCGAGTCTGCAGTCCTTATTTTAAAATTTTGAAGGTCAATCTTTGTCCATGCCCTATGATGCACATGTATATAACTGGTAATTCAAAATTTAAAAGAATTTATTCAAAATACTTTATAGTCAGGCTCTAGGTTTCGATCTTGATTTATCTACTACATTTTTAATAGTAGATAAAATTTTACTGTACCACTATATATATATATATTTTTTAAAATTATACCACTATATAAAAATAAGGTACCAACTTTTCAAATGTCAGTCACTAACTGGTCGTATGGTTCCAGAGGTCGACAGTCGGGCAGACTTCAGTCCGCTTCACTACATGGAGGAGCATAATTAACATTGTCTTCATATACATATTATGGAGAACAAAGTGTTATGTATCATAACATAAAAATTGTGAGTTCTAGAACGGGTTGAATTCGTGCATTATTTTGAATCGATATTATAGCAATCAGTTATTTAATTATTTTCTGTTGACTAAGTTTTCTAGTTAACTTCCAGGACTCTTTCAACTGTTCATTGTACTTTTACTGAAAAAATATTCGAGTATGTTAGTTACGATAAATTATTAAAGTTCACAATAAGAGATCATTTAGTTAATTAATTGCATATTACATACATTATAAAGCATCGAATATTTAATTTTTCGTTTTTTTAGAGGTTGTATAAACTTTGATACTTAAAAGTGAATTGCTCTGGTTTTACTCTATTGTCGCTTGTCACTGAAGCAAAGTAAAAGGCAAAAAAAAATGCTACTAATTTTTTTATTTTTTTTTAAAGTAACTTCTAGGAACGTGGAAGCCAGAGCTCGAGAGCTACCACCACAAGTGACAGGCAGGGGAGAAGCCAGCTTTACACATAGTCACCCCTAAAAAGACGCTCGATAGCAATGTTGGAATTTACATTTACATTATACTCTTCTATGGTTTCACAATGAATTTTTTAATTTGACTTCACATCAATAAAGACACATATACAGAAATGCACACTACGGCGACGCATTTGTTAGTTACGCGGAATTGCCACAAAAGTTGCTAGTTGGGGACAGATTCACTAAATCGCTATGCAGTAACGTAGAACACTTTATAGAAAGCGCCACGAATCACGGCTGGAATGCTCCTGACACTCACTGAGAATAGTGGTTTACCGATGTAGCAATAATCCTAAGTCCTTTCCATTCGACGCATGCGTTAAAATTTCTCTACGCCGTTGATGATAACCAAACGCAGACACAGTCAATCGAATGGATTTGACGTTAGATTTAATGTTTTCTAAATATAAACTCATGTTACCTAAGTGAATCAAAAAAGTCAAAATTTTTATGTATATTAACGCTTTATCCGCCAAACCAAAAACACGGTAATACAAATAAACAAAATAATGCCATTCTGAAAATCACGAACAATACGTTATTGACAAGCCGCCACAATCTATAGCTCTCGGTTTCGCAGCTGATTTCCAATTCCCATGCATTCGCAGAAACAGTGCAGAAAAACACCACTTTAAATAGTAATCGATATTTAGCGATAGAGCGTTAATTTTTAAAATTAAACAAAATTTAACATGAGTTTTATAAAGAAATTTAGGATTTAGGAAATTTAGCATAAAATCTGCAGCCAAACTTCATAGACGCTGTCAATACAATAGTACTGCTTTTCCACACTTGTATCACTATCGCAGTACATCCAACACGTCTTCTTCTTCAATTTCTACATGGCCGGTTTTGTCTTACGAGCCAAGTTTAAGATTTAGTGTGTGCTGAAACGCGGTGAGCAACAGGTGTGCATTTATTGTTTGCAGCAATCTGAGTGATTCGTGGGTACGTTGTCGGTATTAGTTGATTAGGTGCGTGTAGAGAGAAGAGACTTTCACTATGGCTTAACTCAAAAAGACAACCAAAATACAGCTGTGACTAACGCACACATTAATGAATGCACTTCATACGCGTCGTCGTTTTTGAATTTGTTTCATAGCTGTTGCTTTTGGAACGGCTTCTGACTGCACCGACGGCTCCCAGTGTGATTCGCGTTTTTCGCAAGTGCATGTTTTTTAATATTTCATTTTATACTGTGTACGAGCAAAGGGCTATAAAAAGATACGAAATATGATACAACAATAAGAAAGAAAACAAAAATGGGGACTTGTCAGCGAATGTAGTATTTAATTTCAATTCAAATAATGAGAAATTTTGCGCTCATAATTGATTCAAGTAGCCCAGAAAGCAGCAAGAGCAGCTACAACAATAGCTGCCGCAACATTTGCATAATTTTCACCCATAGACACACACATGTAAATTTGATGCGCTTTGAGTGCTAGCGGGAGTACTTCGGTGTTTTCAAATGCTATTTGTTGCTGTTGTTATTACACAGACACAGTTGCATGGCTCATTGTATACTTAAAAGGCCAAGTTAGAGTCCACATTCCACAAAGAGAACAAACACAACACAACACAACAGTACATGAAATAGGAAGTAGCAACGGCAATCGACCGTACCAACGGCAACAACAACAAGAATAATCTATTAGTTTGCGAGCAAATTTCAAAATAATTGCACATTCTAGACAATTTATCCACGGCACGAAGTAGTGGAAAACTGCATTGATGTGCATTATTTGTAATTTGTACAAACTCACCACATACACACACACACACAGTCACACACACACACAGATACAGTCAGACAGAGAGGCATAGAGTTAGCCGTAGACAGGGATGTAACAGGTAGGGAGCTGCGCAGTAGCGCCGACTTCATCTGCGTGCAGTTTTTCATGCATAAAAATTCCTCACAACACATACATACATATACTAAAGCTATCTATTTGGATTTTACATATATACATACGTTTCAAATTTTCTCTTGGTGTTGACCCACACATATGCTAATACAAATATCCATATGTCTGTATGCTTATTGAACTAGTTAAATCTATAACCGCTCTGGCCTTAATTATCATAACAATAGACAAAAAGAATAAGAATACACATACATATGTATGTATATATACAAACACACACACACATATATATAGACACAAATAACCCGCAGCGCCTAACTCTAAAATTTGCAGCGAAAAAAGAAGAAGAGTCCGGTAGAATGAGGCCCAAAAGCAGAATGGTCATAACATACATACATACATATATATGTATGTAATTAGAACGGGCGAAAGGCAACAAAAGAACGCGCGCGCAGTCAACTGCTGCACAGTGGATTGCGCATCAGAAATAACCAAGATAAATACAAGAGTGCTCTGGTCTAGACTGGTCGACTAGGAGATACCCTAACCCCCAAAAAAAATGATATTCCAAATATTACACATATGTATGTATATATTGCAAGCAACACACACACGCACGCATGAACACGAGCTTTGTTAACTGCACAGTTTACTCGGCGACTGCGCTTGGGCTGCAATATGCCTACATTATGGGGAATTAAATGTTTAACAACTTTTTATGTAAATGTACTTTTCTAATGCACACAAATTGTGGGCGAAGTGGGCGTGGTATCCAAAATCAAACAATTTTAAAATCTGGTATTTACTATACGTATGTGCACAGTGAATTTGGAATCTCTAGCTTAACTGTATACACAAATCGAAGTTAATTAAATCAAAATGATGGGTAATAAGGAAACGGGATAGGTAATCGAATTAAAAAATAAACTCGTACTGCGCATGGTATACATGTTAAGTTTCAACTGATCGAGCCAAGCCTTCTTCTGCCTGTTACAAACATTTTCACAAAAGCATTATACCTAGATTTCCATTTTTTGGATTCAGGGTATAATAAAGCCAGAAATTAAATTGAAAGATTAGGGCGATGCGTAAACTAAAATATAGAAGGATAGGAAAGGCGTAGAAATACGAAATTTTTTAAGAATTGGAAACGAATACTTAATCTAAAATAAATTAGTAGAACTTGTGAAATAGATTAGTTAACTAATATTAGCATTGTATTATCATAAAAATTTTGCAACACATTTGCAAATTATAAAAGCAAACTGTTTATTCCCATTGTCATCAAAACAGCATATGTTAATCCCGTCTACTTCTAGATTTCGCTGTTAATCTCTTACATTTCAAAAGAATTCATAAGTAAGGTTTAGGGCCATTTACATATACACGCGAAAAGAATACCATAAAAAATCAAGGCATAAGCATGCAGAGCCTTTCCTCTGATCTTGCCACATTCCCAATTCAAATGACAGCTACAATTGTGCGACGAGACGCGTTTCCATGCGTGAGCTACGAGCTGGGAGCTGTGGGCTGTTGTGATATCACCTGCTAAAGAGGTAACCGGCTTACGATGCCTCTTATTAAAGTCTGAACTGGAAGACGTAAACACAACTAAAAAAGAAAATTAAAAAAAAATAATAGCAAACTCATAAACCGGTTACTATGAAAATGAAAGAAAAACTTATACTTATCTATGGAATATGTGTTTATTTTCGTGACGTTTGTTTATTGTTTTCCGCAGTAAATTACAGCTACTTTTATAATACGCAAAAAGCTAAGCGAAAAGTGAAAATAGGGTAGTATCCAGAAAAAAGCCGAAATATCGACGACCTGTCCCCCTGCTGAACACGAAGCTCTTTGTGAGGCCGCCGATGCGTCTGTTAAGTCAAACAGCTACGGCAACGGGCGGCGCTGTAGCCGCTGGTCTGCAGGCCCATTCGCAGTCTCAATATAATTATAGCAGCATGCGTGAAGACGATATCGAGCTGGCCATTAAAGTGGTAAGTTATCCAACACAGACAGCGGGATGCGATTTATACAATTTGTACGATATGTACAGTTCAAGGTATCTTCTAGTCGATCGGTCTCGATTAGAGCACCCTTAATTGTTTAAAAGTGCGATTGCGGGAAAATTTTTAAAACAAAAAAGCGGAAATACTAGATTTTAAAAAATTCGAACTGGCTTTTTTATTTCTTCAATTTTTATCCATCATTTTGTATGTTGTTTGTATGGAATTTTAATGTTGAAATCGATTTTATTAATAAGTATTATCACATAGTCTCAAACCTGTAGTTTATACAAATTTTTCCTGGTTACTACTGCATTAAAAAAATAAAGAAGTAAGAGAAGCAAGAAATCTAGAATTGGAAAAAAAATTTTAGACTTTATTTCGATCTTTTATATTTTCAACATTGATATTAAAATTATGAAAATGTACTAACTTTATTATTCTGTTATCAATATTTTGCAATGGTACCTCAACTTAAATTCAAAATATATGTGTGTGTAGATATAATATATCTACATATTTCAAAATTCCACGTAAATAATACAAGTCGTAAGATCTTTTGGCATACAAATTTGAAAAAAAATTGTTTTAGACCTTTCTCTATGTTCTATGGTTAAAAATAGGAATTGCTGAGAGGAATGCTCCAATTATGAGTGGTGTGAACTTCAAACTTAGCCGCCCTCAAGATTAATACATAAATTATTCAATAAGGAATTTTTTTTTATTTGTTGTCAATGATTTTCAAGAATTCAGAAAAGAATAAATGTTGAATCCTAAGATGAACTAGATATAATTTTACAACTAAATTTTGATTTCGTTTTGAATCGATAATATTAAAACGGAAATAATTATCAATTTTGTAAATAAACTTGACTTCCGCCTGTTATACAGGACAGGGATAAATCAATTCAGATCGTCTCTGTTACCAATACCTTATAAATAAATACTATATATTTCCAGGTTATCGTTGGCAATGGTGGCGTAGGTAAATCCTCAATGATCCAGCGCTACTGTAAAGGCATCTTCACGAAGGACTACAAGAAGACGATTGGTGTTGATTTTCTAGAACGTCAGATCGAGATAGATGGCGAGGATGTGCGCATCATGCTATGGGACACAGCCGGACAAGAAGAGTTCGATTGCATTACCAAGGCGTATTATCGAGGTGCCCAAGCCTCTGTGCTGGTTTTCTCTACGACAGATCGCGCTTCCTTCGATGCAATTAAGGAATGGAAAAGAAAAGTGGAAAACGAATGCAATGAAATACCAACTGTAATAGTCCAAAATAAAATAGATCTAATTGAGCAGGCAGTGGTGAGTGCGGACGAAGTTGAAACGCTGGCCAAGACGCTGAATTGTCGACTGATACGCACTTCCGTCAAGGAGGACATCAATGTGGCTTCCGTGTTTCGATATCTGGCCACCAAATACCACCAGCTAATGACGCAGAGTTACGACCAAGTAACTGGCGGTAACAATGGCTCTCACCAGCCATCAACGCATCCTCCCTACAGCAATGCGCCCACTATCAGCGCATTTAGTCCAACATTCACCAAATCAAGCAGCGGCACTATTGTTCTGCGTCCTGCCAAAAAGAGCACTGGCTCGAGTGCAGCGCGAAAGCGAAAAATTGTGCTCAAGAAGTGTGGCATATTGTGAGGGACTAAAAGAGAGGGGCTTTTATCTTTACAACTGTTGGCAATTAATAACTAGAGCAGATTTAACGCTTAATTATTGTAGTGCCCCCACATAATCAAGTTGTAACCATGTGGCCAGTCAAGCGTTTGATGTACAGACGTTCGCTAATCGTGACCAGACTCCTCAACAATCTCAGTTATTGCATTATACTCGTATGTGCAGTAGAGCAGGGGCGGGGATATACAAAACAGAAGAGTAACAGCGGGGGAGAATGTGGCAGAAAAAAAATAATAAACTACAACCACACACAAAATATTAGTGTTAACAAAAAAAATCGTTTTTCAATATTTTGAATTTTAGTCCACTCTTGCAAATCTAATAAATTATATTAGTTGATACATAATATATGAAAAGAACAAATTTTCTTATTACATAATTATTAGACAAGTCGACGTTCGTTCAATATAAAATAGTACTATCTAAATTTACAAACGCTAATATGAAATGATTTATTCACTTTGTACACATTAAGTGCATTTTCTCACTTTTTCATAAATTGATGTTAAAAGAATTAAAAATACTGATTCAGAAATTTAAAAATTTCAAATTACAAAAATTCATTCAATGTAAAAATTAGTATCCTTTAACATTCAATCTGAAATATGTACAAGATTCCTAATAGCTTCAGTTTCTCTGTGTTGAAATTCACTTTTCGAAATTTTTCAGAACGCTCAATTTAAAACATATAATTATCTCGAAATAAGTTTGCAATGCTCTGTGCAAATTATCTGAAAATTTCGTCCAATTAAGTCAAAGATATTTAGATACAGCTGACTTTTCCCTGAATATATGTAATTAATTTTTCCACTCATATAATTTTAAACGAATCAGACGCATGTCGAATCGCAGTTCTATAGTATAGCTATGAAGTGTTGTGACTGCATTGTCCCGTTACCTAGCATGACAAACTTTCCGAAACACATAATATGCTAATAATAACTAAACATTATATATTATATTATTATGGTCATAAAACTAATACATTATTTTGGTAAATTTCTTAACAATCGTTTATTTTTTAAATCTAAATATCAGAGTTTCTTAATTCTAATTACATAATCGAATATATTTCTTTATACACTGAACCTATTAAAAATGGGTTTCGTTATATATTTTATAAAAATATGCAAAAGTAACCAGTATGTCCGTTCATCCGTTTCAACCGGCTTTCTACAGAAGCTTCATTTATTAATTTTCACATAGGCCCCCTATGATAGGTTTCCGCAGACCAAGTTTCATATAATCGGAATCATATTTGTTGTAATAAAATTGATCATCATATCAATTAATCATATCTTGCTCCTCTTTCAGTTTGAGCCAAAAAATTATGCATATATTTTGTACAGCTTTGATTTTACCTACCGAAATTTCACTAAATTAATATTGATTGAAACCTGCTACTTATCATTTTGAGTGCTATGGGACTACCTGACTAAGCAAGCGCTCTGTAACTGGTGCAGTTTACTCACCAACTTTGCCTAGACAATTTGAGTATGCTATGGGAAATTAAATGTTTTTTTTTGTAGATGGACTTTTCTTATGAAATTTCTACAGATTGATTTTTTATTCACTTGTACATATTTGTTGAAGTCATATTTGCACAAGTCTCTTGTATTTTAAATAAGTGTTTTTTTAATTTGAGACGAAAGGGGCATGGCAAAATAGGAGAAAAATACAAATTATTTAAAAGTACCATAAAACTAAATACAAGCATGTGCAGTCCGTAACTTCAAAGATATAATAGTTATCATTTTATAACTGAATTTCAATTTTCGTTTTTAATTAATAACAAAAATATAAAACAATATACAGGAACCTACAAAAAAACCTTTAAACATACGGACAGACGGATAGGGCCAAATCGAACCAGCTTGTCATCCTGATCAAGAATATATGTATGTGCTTTATGGGGTCCGCCACGCCTCCTTCTGCATGTTACATACATTTCAACGAAAACATACTCTGATTTCCCATTTATAATGGATTCAGGATATAAAAAGCTATTCAATAATAAGTAAATATATATGTAAGCGGGTGTGCTTTTCTGTGAGTATACATACATACATATATATAACTTAAAAAACAGCTTGGCCGGCAGTCAACTTATAATGGGATACTCCCGACTGAAGCCATCCATATGACAGCAATATTATGTAAACAAAACAACGGTTTTCCCTATAAGTTATCTATTAAGTTAAAATATCGTTAAATCTGTAGATGGTGAGTTAGATGCAAATATCGCTTATAAATGACTAACCAGTCATAGCAATTGGAGCAAGCAAATTGCTTCATTTCATATAATAATTTAATTGTATATATAACCGGTGTACTTATATTGTTTACAACAAATAAATATGGAATACATATTTATTCATGAAGAAAAAAATAAACAAGTAAGTCGAGACTGCTCGACTAAGAGATACCCTGAATCCTTCGAATAGCCGATATTGGAAACATGCTACATGCAACACATACACACACATACGCACGCACACGAACGTAATATGAGCACGCGATCACTGCTAACTGAGCAGCGACTGCGCGTGGGCAGCAATATGACTCTGATATGGCAAATTAAATGTTTAATTAAATAATTAAATGTTTTTCTAGATGGACTTTCTTAATTAAATTTTCACAGTGTGATTATGGCATATGTGTCTATTTGCCAAAGCACAAGTCTCTAGTCTCTATTTGAAATATTTGACCGGTTTTGCAAATTGTGGGCGAAGGGGGCGTGGCATCCAAAATCCAAAAACTACAAAATGTCCGCATTCACTCCACCTATCTGCACAGTAAATTTGAAGTCTCTAGCTTTAATGGGTCACATAAATGAAAGCACATTTATCGAATTTGATCGATAATTCGGAAACCGGATGAGTTATCGCGAAAAAAGAAACTCGCATTGCGTATGGTATTCACAAGTATACATGTCAAATTTCAGATCTCTCTGGTTTACAAGATCAGCGCGTTCATACAGACGGACGGACAAACGGACGAACAGACGGACAGGGCTATATCGACTCAGCTCGTCGATCTGATCAAGAATATAAATACTTTATGGGGTCTGCGATGTCTCCTTCTGTCCGCATTCACTCCACCTATCTGCACAGTAAATTTGAAATCTCTAGCTTTAATGGGTCACATAAATGAAAGCACATTTATCGAATTTTATCGATAATTCGGAAACCGGATGAGTTATCGAGAAAAAAGAAACTCGTATTGCGTATGGTATTCACGAGTATACGTGTTAAATTTCAGATCTCTATCTTTTGTGGTTTGCGAGATATTCGCGTTCATACAGACGTACGGGCGGACGAACGGACATACAGACGGGGGTATATCGACTCAGCTCGTCGAGCTGATCAAGAATATATATACTTTATGGGGTCTGCGATGTCTCCTTCTGCCTGTTACATGATTTCCCATTTTCAATGGGTTCAGGGTATACAAATTATTTTACCCATGCAATTTATAGCCACCATCGTAAATAAAAATGACATTTTATTTGATTTGTTATTACAAATTTGTTATTGTTTCTATTCGCTTTATTTAATTGTTTTATATATAAAGTAAAATTAGGTTTTTTTTGTTGTTTTTTTTTTTTATGTACAGATGCGCTTTCTTTTAATAAAGAAAATTTATAATGTGTGTATTTTTGTAATTGTAATTTTTATTTTGTTGTGGTGACTGTTTTTATCGAAATATAAGGCAAATATATATTTTCTTGTATTTACAATGAGAAATCAGAACTTTAAAATAGGCGATTCTATTCCTCTAGAATAGGGAAAAAATAAAACAATTTTGTGGGCGGGGCTTTGTGGTGGGATGTGTGTTTGCTGGATAAGGAAAGTGGTTACAACTGTCCAAATTTCTATAAAAAATAGAATTTATGTACATTTTTGTGTCATTTTATTTATTTTTTTTTTAATATACGTAATTTACTTCCTAACAATATTGATCGCAAACAACTTCTTGGCACTAAAAAAGATAAAGAGGGGAAATTTACTGTGTTATAAACTTATTCTCCTTTTTTTTAACGAGTGTGTAATTATTTATTATTTTGATTATTTATATTAATGTTTATTTAAAATAAAAATCGCACTTCTGTGTGTATGTGAGAGTCTGGGGGAGGGACTGTTAGCGAACTCATTTACAGGTTTAATAATAAAGATCATATTATTTAGATGTATAGACTATATAGATAACTACAATAGAGCTTTAGCCATTATTTTCTTTTCGTTCTGTATTTATTTTTCTGTAAATATTATGTTATATTATATTTGTGTATAATTTGTATTTTCATGTGCTGTGTGTGTGTCTGTTTAACCGTCGGTTTAGTTTGCTTAAGTTATTGGTTGACTATTTAAATAATAAGAGTTGTAGCTCATTTAAACAATTCGCAGCTTCATACTCATTATATATATATATATATATATATATATATATACATATATATCTTAGACTATTCGGAAATGGCCTCATCCTTTCCCTCTAGTGAGCGATACTCATCCGAATCTTCACTAATGTGGGCCTTGCCAATTTTTGTTGGCTTCACAGAAGCAACAACCACTTCTGCTGGCGTAGTACTAACAGTTGATATTGTTGCTGTGGCGGGGGGCACATATAAGTTAACTGGTTCATCGGTCCGCTGGATGGCATTTAACTCCAACTGTTTGGGTGCAGACTCCAACTGTATTGTGTTCTTTGAAATCGGATCGATCTGTTTTTGCGGTGTGGTTGGTTGATGTAGTGTTAGAGATTGTGTTATTATGTCAGCAGAGGCCAACAGTAGATCCAACTTTAGTTTTCTAGACACCGTTGGCTGCTCTGTTATCACAGACTGTGGTTGAGTTGCCGTTGCTGCTGTTACTACTGCTTCTGTTGTTGTTCCTGCTAATGTTGCTATTGCTGTTTCTGCTCCTGTTGCTTCTGCAGCAGATGTAGCAAGCGCCAACAATTCATCCTCCTCACTAACGCTAATGTATCGACAGCGCTCGCTTAGCAATGAAGCTGACTCATCGTCCTCCTCGTTAACGCTAGAGATGCTCACTGTACGCTCTTTAAAGCTTTGATAGATGCTGCTTCCAGCGGTACTCGTTGTCACATCCCGCAACGCTGCTGCCATCTGGGGTCGATTAATGACTCCAACGGAAGCTATTAATTGCGAAAGATAGAAGTAGAAGTTTACATAACTAAAAAAAAGCTCGTCAGCATGTATAATGTTATGTAAATTGAATTCTATTAGTCAATAGTGAAAGAATGTCGAATCTTCTATTTTAACAGTTTGCTATCTATAAAAAAAAAAAAAAAAAATACATATCGAGCAGCATAAGTTTTGTGAATACAAAAACATATTTGTTGCCCTTACAAGAGTTTATAGAAATTGCCTGTTAAAAACATTTTCTTAAAAATCATTATAAACTGATTCCCCATTTTCAATGGACTCTTGGTATACAAAATATACATACATTAATAATAACTTATATATTAATTTATATATATATTATATATATATATATATATATATATATATATATATATATATATATATATAAATTAATTTTTATTATTAATAATGTATATATATTTTGTATATATGTATGTTTTTAAGAGGCAGGCACGTGAGGCCCCAGTATCCCAGTATATTATTATCACGACGACGAGCTGACTCGATATAGCCATGTCCGTCCCTCATAAAGCAGGGATTTCGCAAACCCTAAATGCCAGAGATCTGAAATACTCCAGTTTGTTTTAAGAATTCGCTAACTCATCCCGATTCCTTATTATCGATAAATTCGTTTTTATACCCTAAACCAATTAAAAATGGGAAATCAAGGTATGCTTTTGTGAAAATGTATGTAACAGGCAGAAGATGTCGCAGACCCCATAAAGTATATATATTCTTGATCAGCTCGACGAGCTGAGTCGATATAGCCCTGTCCGTCTGTAGGAACGCGCTGATATCGTAACCACAAAAGCTAGAGATCTGAAATTTGACATGAATACTCGTGAATACCATACGCAGTACGAGTTTGATTTTTTTTTTCGATAACTCATCCCGAATTCCGAATTATCAATAAATTTCGATAAATTCACTTTCAATGATGTGTACCATTAAAGCTAAAGACTTAAAATTTTTTGTAGGTGAATGCGAACATTTTGTAGTTTTTGGATTTTGGATGACACGTCCCCTTCGCCCACAATTTGCAAAACCCGTATTTCAAATACTAGACTTGTCCTTTCCCAAAAACACACATATGAATACCTTAATCACACTAGAAAAAAAGTTATTCAGCATTTAGTTTCCCATTTCATAGGCATATTGCAGCCCGAGCGCAGTCGCTGCTCAGTGAGCAGAGCGCGTGCTCATTATTACGTTCGTGTGCGTGCGTATGTGTGTGTATGTGTTGCTTGCAATATATATGTAACATAATCAGAGCATGCTTCGAATATCGGCTATTCGAAGGGTTCAGGGTATCTCCTAGTCGAGAGGTCTCGACTAGAGCTTCCTTACTTGTTTGTATATCGTAAGGTTCCATTGTGTATATATAATTGAATGATTCAGAAAATACCTAAATGACTCTAAAAACTTGTATATTATGGCATATATATGGTTTTGTACGATACCTTCTGGAAAGAGTGTCATATAGAAAATTTCCTAATTATGTATTTCATTTAATATTTTGTAATATTTAGCCAGCGTACGGAACAACTAGATGCATTGTGAAAAACTACTTACTTAAGAATTAAAACTTTTAATTTTTAAATAAATAACCTGTTAGTTATTACTTTGTCAGTAAACTAGTTAATCAGTACAACGATTGTTTAACTAAGCTAAAGCTGTGTGAATTTTAGCCATCCTCTCACGCACTTACACTCCAAAAGCTCACGACGTTGCTGATATCTTAACGTCACGGGGGCTAGCTTAATGCGATAGAACTTGGAGCCCTTGCTGACTCGATAACGATTCTCATCCTACAAAATAAATAATACGATTAGTTAACATAAGATAAGCTAAACGATCGACTTACCTTGCGCGCCTGGCAGTACTCCTTATCAATAATTTGTCCGATGGCGTAATAGGGTAGCGGTATGTGATTGAGCTCTACAATAGCCAAAGGAACCTCGGTGGTGGCAGTGACGGCACCTGATGGTAAAAAAGAGGGTGTCTGCGGCAGTGGTGGTGTCAGTTGTAGAGCGGCCAAGCTATCCGCATGGACAAAGTACAGGGTATGCGAGTCCTGCACCACCATAAACTGTGCATGTTGTATGCTCCAAATAATAAATACCAAATCACCCTTGCTACAGCCCTCAAGAATAATATGACGATGATTTGACGAAGAAACACTTGACTTGGAGCGCATTAAAGTGCCACCAATGCCCAAATCATAAGTAGAGCTATAGATTAAAGCATCCAAAATAAACGATTCAACTATTTAGTTACTTAATTAATTAGTATTTTCAATTTTTACGTCAATCCATTTTGATCAATCATCAATCAATCAAATAAATGTAATAAGTAAGTAATAATCAATCACCACTAACCTCCTCAATGCAGCTATACTGGACTCCATTTCAATGCGTTTGCTCTTCTCCAGGTTGAGCTCCTCCTCGAGGCGGCATTTATCGCGACTTAGATAGTCAATCTTCTCCTTTAGCCAGCTGTTCCCATCCTCATTGGTGAGCATCTCAAGGCGTGTTTTCAGCTGATAGCTCTCTTGCGTGAGCAGACGGTTTTGCTCTCGTAAAATGTCCAGCTGTCGATCCTTATCCTCCAATGCATCCTTCAATATAGATACATTAGTCATCACAGATTCAGAATTTTGAGTTTGAAGCTCTCGCTGCTGCCAAAGCGTGCGCTCCGCCACGATAGCTTCGCTGATGGCTCGCTCTCTTTGGGCAATCAGATCTTGGCGCTGTTGCGCCAACAGCTGTTCTACATCTAGGCTGACTGCACTGGCACGGCTTGCCGGACGTTCGAGCTTCTCAAGGCTACTGTCCGATGGTGAACGCTCCATCGAAGTCATCAACTTGAACCGACAACGCAAAGATTCCAACTCCGTTTTGTGCTCGTGTATCAGCTGATCGCGTGCCTGCGCCACAGCTGCTACTTTTTCTTCTTCCGCCGCTAACAAATTCTCACGCATTTGCTCCAATTCTTGCGCCTGCTGTTTTTCTTGCTGCTTCCACTTCATAGACAACAACTGCCACTGTTCCTGCATGAGAGACAGTTCTGACTTAAGCTCATCTTGGTAGACCCGCTCTAGTTCACTACGCAGGCAACTCAGGTTAGAACGTGCCATGGCCAAACACTGTAAGGCCAACTTTGACATAGCCTCCAGCGCATCTCGCACTCGCTGTACATTGTCCGCATTGTCATCTGTTAAAGTGCTCGCGCTCAGCATCAAACGCGGATCCGTTGTCGTGCTGCGCGCTATCTGTTCCACATACAAGCTTGTGGAGGTGCTCACAGTTTGTTTTCCATCTACGGCAGCTTGTTGTTGCTCAGGCAGCAGCTCCGCCTCATCTTCTGGTAGCATCACATGTTGTCGTTGCACAAAGAACTGCAAAACAGGCGCCATATTCGGTAACTGGAGTTGATTGGCCAGATCGGGCAACTGGACGGACAACAGCTCAATATCAGAGTGTCCCAGCTGTGGGAGGCGCGTGTCAAAGCTCAACTCTGGATGCTCGTTAGCAAACGTTGGCGGCATATCGGCCATGCCCGGAAAAAGAATATTTAAAAAGTGGCTATCAAAACTATCGTTAAAAAGTCGACGCCTTTGCAACTCCTCACTATGAATGCGATCGAAATCTACCGACAGTTGCGATGCCCACACCCGGAACTCATCTGAGAAGATTTTGCGACGCACTACCTCCGTAACAGCCGAAACATAGGTGCTCGGCGCTCGATGGATTTGCTCAATGATGCCAATATGACGCTCGGCCCGGCGCAGGCAACGATGGTAGAAGAGCAAACGATTATCATATTCACTCATCCCGTTTTCAATATAGACGATGCGACGCAGACGTGCATTTAAATTGCGTCCCAGCTCCTCCTTTGAATTGGCAATAAGACGACTATATTCACGTATTTTAATGTGGTTGTCGAGCATCACAAGCAGCTGAGACCGATGCGAGAGACACAGATCAGGAAGCACCGAATTGTCACGCAGATTGAGCGCACGAGACTCATTCTGTTGCAGAGCAGTCGCTTGCTCTCGCTGATCTTGGACAATCTTCTTGATCTTATACTTAAATTCATCGAGACGATATAAGCGATCACTTAATCCCTTGATTTCCTTCACTTCAATCTGCTTGGCCATCTTAATGATGTTCTGCACCTCGAGCTTGAGCTTCTCGTAGATTTCTATGGAAAAGGTGTCTAGTCCCTGGACGCATTCATCGCACATCTGCTGAAGTGCCGCATGATTGCCTTTCGAGCTAATCCACTGCAGTAGATTGAGTTGATGCTGTTGTTGCTGCAACTTGGAGTTTGAGTTTGATTGATCTTCTGTTTGATCCTCCTGTTCGTTATTCATTTTCAGTTTCTTGTTGGGAGATGTGCTGCTGCTAATTTTCTCCACACTCTTCGTTTCAGGCTCATCCAAATCTGTCTCTGCAACATCAACATCCTCGTTGTCGAGAAGCTCATCAAACCCATGAAAATCCGCCTGAGCCTGCGACATCAGCGCTGGCAGTATAGGTATCCTTGCCAGCTGTTTGAGATCTTCGTTAAAATTACGCAACAACTCAAGAAAGCTCTCCCGTTGCCGTAAATGACGGTCAAAAGCCAGGCAAAAGTTGTGGAAGCGTTCACTGAATTCACTTGTCAAATCCTCCATGTTGGCCACCACAGCAGACCATCCCTGCTGCTGGAGATGTTGCTCATGGACTAGTCGATCGCACTGTTGCTCCTCCTTGCGGCCAAGCTCGCGCATATGTTGCGCCAGTGCCGCCCGCTGCCGAACTGTCTCCAGCACCGCTGGCAATTTCTGACTCTCGTCCACCAACCGACGCAGCTCCGCATCACCTGAATCTGCTACTGCATTAGCTGTGCTGCCGCTTGAGCCTCCGCTGGCTATCGTTGGTCCCAGTCGCTCGTCACCCGTGAGAAACATGAAAATGGGATTGGTATCGGTGCCTGCGGAATAGCAGGAAACCTGTGTGGAGTGTGTCAGCATCTCACCGCCGCTCACTAGCAGCACAATATTGGCAGCGGGTAGGCCGTGCAGCCGTTGAATTGTCTCCTTTAAATTCTCCACAGAAGACAAAGCAACGGTCATATCAAAGCTCAGCATGCGGCCGACATCCACATGGTAGACGTACAACATCATGTAGCAGCTGTCTTTCTGCGTTAAAGCTCCAACTGTTATAGTTGTGGTCGTCCTCCTCCACCTCCTCCTCCTTATAGTTGACCACCTCCTTCAGCACTTTGCTTCTTCTCCTTTTTGCTTGACAGCGCTAATTGTGTTTAAATTCATGCAAATACAAGTTTGAGAATTTGTGTCTGTGATGCTCCCACCTAGCGTTTAGAGGCTACAAAAAAAAAGAGATTGTTTTAGTTAAGAAGCGCAACTTTGGAGGGGTGGTCATTTGTTAATATTATCAATATATTAACATTAATTTTTATTGAGCGCATAATGACAAATTGATGTTACGGTTAACAGTTACAATCACGATACATAATCATTATCATAATCGTCTGTATGAACGCGCTTATCTCGTAAACCACAGAAGCTAGAGATCTGAAATTGACATGTATACTCGTGAATACCTTACGCAATACGAGTTTGTTTTTTCTCGATAACTCATCTGGTTTCCGAATTATCGATAAAATTCGATAAATGTGCTTTCATTTATGTGACCCATTAAAGCTAGAGACTTCAAATTTACTGTGCAGATAGGTGTAGTGAATACGGACATTTTGTAGTTTTTGGATTTTGGACGACACGCCCCCTTCGCCCCCAATTCGCAAAACCGGATTTCAAATACTAGAGACTTGTGCTTTGGCAAATAGACACAAAATAGACATAAATAGACATATCAATGCCATAATCACTCTGTGAAAATTTGATTAAGAAAGTCTATCCGTCTGCGTGCGTATGTGTGTGTTTATGTGTTGCTTACAATATATATGTAAAATAATCATAGCATGTTTCCAATATCGGCTATTCGAAGGATTCAGGGTATCACTTAGTCGAACAGTCTCGACTAGAGCTTCCTTACTTGTTTATTTGTTGAAAATTTAAATAAAAAATTGGAAAATGCATCTATTATTCTGTTATCAATATTTTCCAATGCTACTTTTAGATTAACTTAATGAAAATACTCCAAGCTTTATATATGTAAAACCTAATAAAAAAAAGAATCTAATCTGGTAAAAGATAATAAAAATGCATTGAAAGGGCTTCATATAACTTACAAAATATTATGTACGAGCGTCAACGTGTCCTTTTCCACAAATAATAATGTTAACATTTCACCAACTTGGTATACTAAACTTTCACAAGGAAAGACATGGGGCCTTGCGAGCAAATTTCAATATGTACAAATATATATCATCATTCTCGTTTTATCATACCAATTTTACATTTTTATTTTTGCCAGACGTACCGCAAATTTTATATCAAAAATTGTTTGTACTTGTCCTATCTATGTGTTGTATGGTTAGTCGTAATACTAATATATACAAATCGATCAAAATATCTGTGGATCACACAGATGCAACATCAGAAACATCAGAAAGGATGGAATAAAATAATTAATACATTACAAAATCTAAGCTAAGAAGGTTGAAACCAATTAAAAGAAATAATCTGTGATGTGTAAATAATTGTAATTCTATTCTATTGCATCATCTGATCAATAAATGTGTAGAAAACAGTTTAGATCAGTAAAATCTTTGTCCGCTTTGGGAATCTATATATAACTTGAAACTGTCTAGAAGTTCAGCAGGGAACAGGAGCATAACACATAAGCTCAAAGATTCTATAACATATTCTTTTCTCAGCTACATAGATGTGTATGTAATTTCTATAAAAAAAAAATATGCATAGCTTCTGCATACATACAATGTTATACGATAGTTAAAATATATTTCAAAAAATCAATTAAATCTTCCGAAACTTGAACGCAACAAAATAAAAAGCATAACCAGTTAGCTTGAGAATTTCACCGATATTCATGAATAAAATTGTTTTGAAACCATCGCGATTCATCTTTACGCTGCCGTTTGCGAACAGCTGATGGGCGCGACCACGCATTGACTACTTTACAGTAGCTGCAGCATAAACAACAGCCGAAATAACAGAAACAACAAAAATACCAAATGTATGATGATATTCTACCAATATTATGATGTACTTATGATATTTCTGTCGTCCACTTGGCAACACTGACCATTGCCAACTGAGACACGCGGTTGTGGGTGTATATGTATATGTACATATATACATGAATGTCTATGTATTGTTTTGGCTTGCACATTGGTATTCTCCATTTGTTGTTTTGTCTACTCGATGATTTTTTTTGGCTAGAGAGAAAACACTGACAGAGAAAAAATTAATGTTTCAATAACTAATAACATAATTTATGATATTTGATATTTATATATGACTTTTAAATATGCAAATTGCTTTAATTAATTGTTATTTAGTTCGAAGCGACCGATGCACGGAAACAAATAAATAACAGAAGCAACAGAAACAAGAGTTGCCTTACGTTAAAATAAAATGGCAGGTGCAAACCTGGATTTAGTTTCGCACTAGTGAAATAGGGAACGGCTGAGAAATGCGAGCGGGAAAGAAAGGATGGAATTGGGATTGTGGGGGAGTATTTAAAATTTATGAACAAAAAAGGGGCTCAGTGGTAGCTCTTTTGTTTATAAGTATGGGTTTGTTCTTTGTCTATGATATTTAACGCTGATTCGTCGCACTTACCTTGTAATCGTTAATCAATTTGCAATATGTCCCGCCTGTGTAGTGTATTTGTATTTGTTTGTGGATGGGTGTGTGTGTATTTGTTTATAGTTTGTCCTTATGTATTTTTATTTGAATCAATTGAAAACATTCACGGGCAAGAACACAGCACGAACACAAGCACAAACGTAGCAAATGATTTTACATCAGCTGCGTGTGTGTTTTGTTTGTTGTGGCAGCAGCAGCAGAAACAAAAACAAAAGCTGTTGGTGTCCAGTTTACTTGTCCTTTTTTTCTTCTGCGCCTTTTTTGCACGTTCAACGTTAGCACATTTACCTGATCATCCTTTAATTATGTTTAAACTTATTTTTATTTTTATCGTATTACTTTTAACTTCTCTTCGCTGCCTTCTTTTTTTTATTTCATCACTTTGTGTGGCGTATATAAAAATCAAAGCGGTTCAAAAGCTGCTTAATAAATCTTCATCAACCTAATACTCAAATATGATGCGTTTTGTTTTTCTTTTGCGTTATTGGATTTGGTTGCTTGGTGTTTCGTTTTCCCCCTTAATCTACTTCTTTGTCACAATTGCGTTGCTGTTGTCGCTGTGTTGTTGTTGTTGTTGTTGTTGTGGGTCGCTGCTGCTGTGGATGTTGTTGTTGGCAGTTATATTTCGCGTCAATTTTGTAGTATTTGCACGTTTCGTAGTAAGGCAATTTTTAGGTTTTATTATTACATTAATATAACGTGTGCATATTATTGAATTACTTAAGTTTATATTAAATAAAACTGTATAAAAATGAAATAACGCACTTTCGCAGTTCTGCCCTCTTCTTCTTGTGTTTTAATAATAACAGCGAATTACAGGGCAATAACATTACCATTTGGTCAGCTGTTATTTACAGCGAACAAAATGTATGATATCTCTAGGTTGTCCTTGAATAGATAAAATTAAATTTTTAAAATAAATATAAATTAAAAATCAAATTGCTTCAATAAATAATTAATAAACTGTAACTTCTAATAATAGTTTTAATTAAAAATCATTTACTCGAAGTTTGTTATCTCATAATATACTATTATCGATAATCAAAAATATATCATACAGTTCGTAAGCGCAAATTCGATTATTCTTTAGTATACTTCTCTCACCTCTAGTACTTAAGAAAAAGTGTTCAACCAGTCAAGTGAAAAAGTTATAACGTGTTTTGTTTCTAGGAAATCTTGGCAAAAAAGTCATAATATAATTAGTTTTAAGTAGATTTTCTACCGTGGTGACGTTTTCGTCACAGTTACTGAGAATTAAAAATATACACAGGCATTGAAAAATCGTCATTAGCGGATATAGAATAGGTCGACGGGCGGCCACACATTCACACACACCAATACTGACACACACACATACACAACACACATGCACACAGATACACACACAGCCAGATACAATAACATTTCACATACATATCATACACAATCGTTTGTTCGACTTTTAAGATTCTCGCTTATATCGTAGATTATATTTAAACAATTTTTTACTATTTGTATTTGTATATTACCTTAATTACATTGTATTCTATCTTAAAAAATACACTAAACACAAAAAATACCCTAAAAAATGATCAACATTCAGACTATAGAAAATGTTGCGGATTGTACGCCGCTATATTTGCCGCACAGTTTATATCTCAAGCCGTTGGCTAAAATGCAAATATCAGTTGCATTACCCGAAAAAATTAAAACAGGAAAATCCGTATCAAATTTGGAGATAATGGATAAACTAAGTGCAGAACTGAAACCAGATAAGTTTTTGGTACTCAAGGTAATATACAATATAGTAAAATCGATATAAAGCAGGTGATTAACCTATATATATATAACTATATATTTTCATAGGTATCAAAGAGTACGGTGAACTACATACGCTTTGAAGCTGAGTTGGACGAGCGCAAACGTTTGCGGTTAGCTATCGGACGTTTGGATGGGATCACTTTGCGGCTGTCCGGCTTTAGTGATTCGTTTCGGGTGCGTTGCACTGAGGCCAAGGATGAGTTTCCCACACGTCACGATTGGGATTCTTATTTCCGAGATGCCCGCAACATGGATGAAATGAAAGCTGGCGAACGACCAGATACCATACACTTAACCCATTTGCCGATTCGTTGGTTCTGCGCCCGACATGCGGAGCACGACGACAATGTAAAACCGAGCGAAAGCATCTTTAAACGCATTTTTGAGAAATTCGGGCCCGTCCGTGCTGTTGATATTCCCATCTGCGATTTGTATAGAAAGAGTATGCAGTCAGATATAAGCGGGATGCGAACGTTTAGTTATGAGCAGGATGTGCTCTTCGAAGGGTAAATGCTCGTTATAAAGGAGGCTTTAAATTTTAATCTTAAATTTTCTTTATTTTTTAGTTATGTTCAATTTGAGGAATATTCAAGCTTTGTACGGGCAATGGACGAGTTTCGAAGCACAAAGCTGGTTCGCAAATTCGTCGACAAAACGCAAGCTATCAACATTAATATTAACTTTGACAAACAGAAGCATTTAAGTGATTCACATGTGCAGCGACGCGAGCGCATGAGAAAACGTTGCATTGCCAAAGCTCGGGCTGAGGATGAAGAGCTCGAATTGGAGAAAAGAAAACAAGCAGAGCAGCAAGAGAGAGAAAGGTTTGACCTCACTTTTTTTTTTGTAACAATTAAAAGCGAAACTTTATATAGGCTATGGCTCTTAGCTGCACTTAGAAAAAGATTATTATTAATATATTTATATTTTTGGTTAACTAAATATTTTGCCAACATTGATTTAGAATGGAAGCTTTGCCCTTTAAAAATATTCCAAACGTGTTAAATGTAGTTTATTTTTATTTCCTTATCTTTTGCTAGTCGAAATTGTTGTTGTTTTTTAATTATTCCATCGGTTTCATTTACCGCTCGGGCTGTTAAACGTGTAAATATTATATACAGTTTACAGTCAGCTGTTTGGACCTAGTTTGGCGAACTACATAGTTTTCTGCATATTCTAGTTGAAAAATTAAACATGTTCATAGCAAAACATCACCAATAAATTTACAGGCAAAAGCAAGAACAATTAAAATTATGTGAATTGGAGAAGCAGCGCCAACGAGAAGAGAAACGCAAGGAGAAGCATCTTAAACGGATACAAGAACGCGGCCAAGTTCAGATCTCCCAAAAGATTCGCATCGAGGAGCGTAAGTTGATGATAGCGCAGCGAAAACTGGAGAGCATACGAATCCTGGAGCAGGTCTTTAAACGAATACAAGTAAGTAAGGAAAACTAAGTTAAAATTATACTAAGAATGATTTTGCTGCAGATAAAGCAAAAGGAAAAGAAGCATCGTGGATCCCATGATGATGAAAAAGACTTGCAACGCGGTCGTTTGGTGGAAAAGTATAAGTGCGCCACAGAGAAATTGGTTCTGGACCAACGTAAGATTGTACAAGAAATCAAGAGTAATACGCCGTTAATGGGTTTGCTAAAGGGCAATGCGAAAAAGGGTGGATCGGCTGCACCTAGTAGCGAGGAGGAAGATTCAACTTCTCTAATAAATAAGAAAAAGCTTAATGGGAACGTTCTCCGTCCTAATGCAACTACTGGAGCAGATGCTGTTTTGTCGAATGCTAATGCAGTGCTTAACCCCTTTAAGGCAGTTACAGCAGCGCTCGCCGCGGGCGCTGTCCCGGGCACAGCGGCAGCTGCTGCATACAATGGTGCAGCCGAAGCAGCCAACGAATGGATGCAATCGCTTTCTATGTTTGGCTTAGGCATGCCAACCGTTTTTCCCGGTACGGCAATTTACCGTGCCCCGGGGCCGCCGCTGTTTACCAGCAATTATCGCGGATTTGCGGCACGTGCTCGTGTTCGTGGACGTGGCCGAGGCATTCGCGGCAGTCACTCATTCTCCTATTACAATCCCAAACAATACGATACCGATCGCTACGAGGATGATGATGGGGGCGATGGCTACTACCACAAAACCACACGAGGAAGGTAAGATACCTTTGCAAATAAGTGTTTATATGCCTAGTTTGTATAGTTTCTAGTTCCTTCCGTGCTTCTCGTCACTTTTGTCCTCTTTATTTACCTATATGTAACTGTAACTATTCTTTGTACAGTGCGTTTCGTGTTCTATGTTCTAATTACAATACTTATTTTCATGTATTTAGTTCTGAACTCTCTCTTTCCTTAATAAAATCTTCTCTTTGAGCATATTTCAAAGAAATCACACACACACCCCAGTAGTGAGAGTGCACCTGGCAATCTCCCTACTTGTGTAGTGATTTCTCTTACTGTATTTTACTTTTCTATGATTTTATTTTCTTATATTTACTTTATTACCTTTTTTTAACTTCTTCTATCTTGCTTAGTTTCAATGACTAAACATACCTGGCTGTGATTTGTGGCATAGCTCGCCGGTCCACCAAATAAACACCCCCATCGGGTTGGTGATATCATTGTTATATATTGTTAGTATTAGGCTTTTTCATTTCCCTATACTTTTATAATTTTTAATTTTGAATTTGATTCACGATTTTAGTCAAATTTCTTTCTATATAAATAAATAAATATATTTTAATTTCAGAAACCGTTCACGCTCCACTTCATACTCACGGAGTCGAAGTCGATCTCGTGGTCGTCGGTAAGTGGGTAGTTATATATTTTATTGGTATGCATATTTCATTATTTTTTTTTTAAGTCTTATTTGTCGGTCCAGGCGCAGTCGCAGTCGCTCCAACTATAGGAAATCGTCCTACTCTATGCGTTCCAGGTAGGTACAGAACATTTATTAATAAATTCTATAATATAATAATTGTATATAGACGCAGCTACAGTCGATCGCACTCACGTAGTCGCAGCAAATCGCCTGTTCAACGCAAGAATCGGAAATTAGCTTCAACGCGTAGGTCCAGCACGTACTCCAGTTCACGATCTCGCTCTGGCTCCCGTCGTTCTAACCCACGGCGAGGACGACGCAGTCGTAACCGAATCAAGAGTCGTAGCCGTTGCCGGAGTCGCAGCAATGCCTCAAAACAAATTGTCTTGGAAGCTGATAAGCTAGTGGCATCAGCGGAGCACATACAACGAACTATTGAGCAGCACACCAAGGATCGCATGCGGGAGGAGGTGCGCGAAATAAAACAAACGTTTCGGCATCAGTGTAAAGCCATTCAAAGGAATGACGATCCAGATTTTCAGTTAACGGCAGCAAACCGTGAGGATGATGAAAACAAAAGACATGGCAAGCGAAGTAGCCGCCGAAATTCGTTGGCAGCTTAGACTCATATTATTATTACTAATGTGTTAAGAACTAACCAAAAGCACTACATCGCCTATTTATTTAAATTTAGAGCCAATATTCATATTGGAATTGTAGAAATATCTGATTAGAAATATATGTTGTGCTTTATACTACCCTACACTAGGAAAAACCAAATATATCGATTTGCTTTATCGATGCAATCAAATAAAATTACAAGTTGCAGTTGTTACATTGCAGTCAATTGTGTTTTCTCGTATTTCTAAATGGAATTGAGTTTGGTACGCCAAATAAACGAATATTTGATTCCTTGTGAGTGCTTGTAGTTGTTAAAACCTTCTGTTGTTATTACGGCCCCTATTCCGACCGCCGCCGCTGCCGGTTCCAGCAGAACCGCCATTATTGCCACGCCTTCTACGTTGCTGCCCACTGTTACCACTTTTTTGAAACTGATCGCGATCCCGCTCATTCAAATTGTCACCATCGTTGTTAATATAACCATTGTGATTGGCTGGGCCGACGTTACCATTACCATTGCCATAGTTGGACCAGGGGTGACTGGAGGCCCAGGGATTGGGCCGATTCGTATCTTCGCGCGTCATTTGATCCAAAGGCGACCCGCTGCCGTAGCTCGTGGTTTCATCAACGAATTCGGTTTTCGGCTGCTGTGCCTTCACAGTCAAGAGGGAAGGCAGGAAAGGTTTCTTCAAGAGTAGTAGCTCCCGTACACATACCAACTGTGGATTGTGCTGACGAGGCTCGAAACGTGACTTTTTGAGAGGCGGCGAAAGTTCTCCGCGTAATTGTACTCCCTCCATGGTAGGCGACAGAGATCTGGAACGTTCTCGTTCACGCTCGCGCATGGGCACAACATCGCGCAGTTCCTCCAATTTACCGGCGTCGATGTATTTGTTCAGGTACTCGGCGCCTTGTCGAATGGCGGCCATTAATCTCGAATCTGGATGCACCCGGATAAAACGTCCATAGACAAAGACGCCTACAATTGTCTGGGGATCCAGTCCGTTTAGCATTCCGCTGGCCAGGATTCCTTCGAGCGTGTTTTCACTGATCTGCTGGTGGGTTAAACCATTGCTAGAGTCTTTGGACTCACGCGCGGCCAACTCGTCATGTATGCTTAGTACACTGGGATCATCAGCTCGCCGTGGTCCTGCCCATTGCACCTGGAAATTACGTGGTATAGGTTTGCTGTACGGTACTTTCTTCTCACGATCACGGTCATAAGCTAATCTGCTGGCGGCATCCAAATCTAAGCCGGGAATAAATCCTTTGTCGGCCGTCAAGCTTTCTGTAAACTCCACCTTGTCCTCGGGCCCCATGCCGGGTATTACTGCATCGTCTATAATATATTCAATACAATAATAAACAGATCTGGAAGCCCGCAGGCGTTGTTACTTGCCATATTCGCAGTCATCTAAAGCAGCTAAACTAGCAGGAAGCGTATTTAAATTATACTTGTCTCGCATCAGATCTCCGGGTCGATTGCGTGTCCAGAATTTAATCGTATGGTCATTGGAACCGGAACACAAAATGTGGCCCAGCGGATGCCATGCAAGTGTCCACACTATACTGTCGTGTGCTGTCTCCACACAGCCAATTTCCTTATCCGTGCTGAAATTAATTTCAATTTATATTAATAACATACCGCTACCGACTGCGAAATACTCATTCACACTCCAGCACTCAGTTTCAAGACATTCCAAGATACGAATTTACCAATTTGACACGCCCTTAATTATCCCCAAATTTTGTATGATGTGTACTGTGTGTATTTAATACAATTTTGACTTTTGTGATATACCAATTTCTTACAATTCTGTTGAAAATGTAGTCAATATGCTGAAATTTTCATTAAAATCCATTATGTAACAGAAGTTATTCCACAAAACGTTTATCCAATTGAAAAAGGTGCGTCGCAGCACCGCAAACATTTTCCTATGTTCTAAGAAATAAAAAATACAATAGAATTCAGCTTGAATCAGCTGTTAATTAAGTTAATCAGTGGCGTTGGTAATAGAAGTGACACGAGCCGATCAGCACACCCTTGGTTCGAACAATGCAGTACAATGTCATGAATACAAAGATTTTATGCCCCTTCGCCGAAGACTTGAAAACTATGTATTTCAAAGACTAGAGAGTTGTCCTTTTTCAAATACATATACATATCACTTTGTGAAAATTTGTGTGTGCTTGCGTTGCTTTCAATATATACATACATATGTATGTAAAATAATCATAGCAAGTTTGCTTCTTTCTAGGGCTCCGGGTATCTTCTAGTCGAGCAGTCTCGACTAGAGCATTCTTTTTTATTTGTTGATTGTTTAATATTTGTGCAATATAATTTGGTTGCTATTATTCTATTAACAACAATCTAAAGATGGGTTTCGGCTAATCATCTGTTAATCGATATATATGTATACAAAACACGAACCAACGAAATTATAGTCCGGAAGACTATAAGAATATTCTGTTTCAAAACTCACCCTACATTCCAAAATAGTATGGAGCCATCGGACCCGCCCGAGCAGAAAAGACCCTCGTGTATGGGATGCCAGGAGACAGAGCTGGCTTCTTTTTTGTGGCCACGGAATACTTGCACCTCTTCGCGAAGATTGCGTATGTCGAAGAGCTTTAGTAAATGATCACGCGAGGCTGTGACCAGCCAATTACCATTGTCATTCCATTTGAGATCCATAACAGTCGATTTGTGCGCATGGCTAAATGACGGTATTAAATGTTAGAGGCAATGGCATTGAGAAAAATTTTACATACAGCGTCGCTAGTGCAAGGCCACTCTTGGGATCCCATATTTTAATAGGCTGTTGGTTATCTTTGCTGCCGCTAACGATCATCGCCTTCTGTGGATGCCAGTGCACGCATTTCACATCCGCGCCGTGACCTACGATCAAAATAATAAGTTACTAATAAACTGCAATTATGTTGCTTTACATACCACGCAGCACGCGCTCCTCCTGGCATCGCATAAAATCCCATATGCGCAGCGTTCCATCATCGCTGCCGCTGACAAATTTACTATCCGTAGGACTAAAACTGCGTTTCAGTTTGATTTTTTTAAATAGTTGGAAATCGGATTTGGAGATTTGCGATTGGCGAAGTTAGAAAATTAAAAACAAAATACAAATAAATTGGAGGTTTGTGACAGAAGAAAAGACAGTAACTATAAATATAAGGATCTTTGGCGTTCTATTGTTCTGCCTTTGTCGCTAGTTCTTAACACCAGAAGCAGCTAAGGAAAAAACCGAATTTCAGTAGAAAATTTACTTTTAGTATTTCAATTTGTTAAAGTTTAACATGACACGCGCAAATAAAATTGTTCATAAATGTGCTTAGTTTTATTGTCAGTTTCGTTCTTCTTGTATGTGTGGTATACACCTTTTTATTTATATTTTTAAATTTAATTGTATTATTATTTTGCATACATTTTGTAAGACAAATAACAAAAAATAAATTTCAATTGTTTTTATTTTTTTTATTTTTTTTTAATGCTAAGATGATAGTAAATATTCACACTGATTTCGTTTTGCCTTTCAGTAATGTATGCTAATTATTGGAAATATTGGAATTGCCGCGCGCATGACATTAAGCGCTAGCCAAACAGAGCATTTATATTGCATAATGTGTTGCCCAATTGAGGGTTTTACTAAGTATATATATATACTCCTATACAAAACCCCAACCAACCCAACCAAGATAACGAAACTCATTTCAGCTGCAATATACGAAAGAATGCTAGAATAATATTAGAGATTTTAGCATGCTAAACTACAACTGCGCTATAATTGTAAACGATCATATATTGGATGCAATATGTTAAATACCACTTATAATTATTAGGAAATACCTTATTCCCCTAATGGCCTCCTTGTGGGCCTGATACATCTTAACGTTGTTCATGTTCGATTGCCAGTACTTAACATAGCCGCCATGATCGCCCGTTACCATCCAGCTGTCATTATGCGACCAAACCATCGTACGCACCGCGATATCGTGTGCCTATATTGATTATATATTCAGATATACATACATGCTCTATCTCTCTCTCTCTCTATATATATATATATATATATATATATACATGTCGAAAAATACCACCACTCACCTGTAGAATGGTCTCAAAGTTAAATGTCAGTCCATTCCAAAGCGTAAATTCACCCGAGCTAGCGCCTGTGACTAACCTTCTGCCCTCCGGTGTCCAGGCAAGCGTAAATATGGGGCAGCGCATTTTATTTGTAGCTGTTTTAACAAAACGAGTTGTTATGGCATTTGCTGGATTGTCCAGTGAGCTGCTGGGCGGCAACATTTGTGGCACATAAATGCTATCCGGTTGAAGTGCCAGTCGATCTCTGTAATCACGCTGCCAGAGACGCGCCTACCAATGGGAAGAATATTTATTACGATATCTTTTTCACACGCAGAGCCACTCACCTCCAGCGCCTTGATTATGGATGCATTATAGTCCACCGTTTTACGCATGACACTCTTGCGGAGTCGCTTGCCATCAAAGTCATCCTGTGACATGCCAAATGGGCGTTGAAATCCACCAGGCATAAAAGGCTTAAAATGATTGTAGCCCTGCTTGCCGGATCCATGATGTGGATGATAATGCCTATAATGCTGACCACCCATTGATGGAGGCGGCATCGAAGTAAAATTCGTTGCCAATGCCGATGGGGCCGTCAATAGCTGTGGCGGCGGCTGGGAAACATCCATGATCTTTCTGACTTTATGCTTTAAAGTCTAAATTGGATTTATATTCGCTAAGTTTTTCTGCCCGCATTCAAAGAAATTTTCATTAGCACCGATTTCTATTGAAAAAGAACCAGTTCTCCAATCCGATTTCGATTTCGATTTTTGCGGACTGCTACGATTTATTATTTGTACTTGCATTAAAAATACACATTAGACATGAGCATTGTTGCTATGTACAATATGCTACTGCAACAAATAATTAGTTTCATTGTTTCATTTCAAATTAGTATACATTTGTATTAAATCGATAAATAAAATTAACACATACTTGCATACACGTGAAATTTAATATCTTCGATATTACATGTGTTTTTGATGTTGTTTTAATGTTATGTTACTTATTTTTTCAATACCTAAGTTTTAACAATTAAAGTTACATTATAGCACTAACCATACAACCATAGTTAGTGATTATAGTCAGTAACATTACTAGAGTCGATGCGTCTTGAATAAGTTCCGCCGAACAACTCAACTGATCAAATTGAATCCAATTTTGTTCATTTAATAATTCGATTATCGAGTACCCGGCACATTATTTTACTTATTTATTTCTTTTTAGGAATGCAAGTAACATTTTAGTAGCTAAGCATTTTTGTTTTTAAATTTAGCTCACTTGGAATTAATTCTTAATAACAGAAACTGTAACCATAAGATATCATTCAATATCGATATTTAGAGTTCAATAGTGTTATTTCAAGCTATCGGTAATACCCACATATGGATGGATATACAACTAGTGCATCTCTAAACCGGGCTTTGAGGTTTATATACGTCTGCGCTTGCGTTTGTGGTCTCAGTAGGTTGTTGTTCGTTGTTGAGTTCGTGTTAACATTTGGGCTCAATGATAAATTAATTGGCAGTTGAATTTAAATGTGTACAATACTGTGAAAATAAAATAACTGTTTGTTATTAGTGCGTAAATTCAAATTATAAGTTTGAAAAGTTGTTTTTCTGTTTAATTTCAAATAAATGATAATAATTTATCTTCAACAGCTAGTCATCGTATGTTTAATAACAAACAACACTGAACGTTTAAATCAATAAAAAACGGTTAAAATGCAAACAGTTATTAAGTAAGTTGTAACTATACCCAGGACGTATGTAGTATATGTATTTGGTATCTCTGAGCCACCTTAACATGGTTTCCCTACTCGTTTTCACAAAAAAAAAAAAGAAAGTCGCGCATTTCAAAACAAGTTTTGGATAGTTTGTTTGGATTATAAAAAACTTGAATTTTTGTCTATCACCAGTTTATATCGTTTGATTATATCTATTAAAATGAGATTTTTCTCTATTTTTCAAATATTTTCGGACTTTTATAATGTGAAACGTAAAAATATATATTTTTAACTAGTTTTTCAGTTGCATTTATTGTTAGTTGTTAGCAACTGCTTTTCACATGCTATTAAAAAATGTTCGTGTATTATCTAAAAAATAGATATTCTATTTCATACAACTAATATGTACATATATATTTAGAATTTTTGCATTAATATTGAAAAATTTTTCTGTCTTGCTTGGTGAGTCGGAGATTATATTGCGATTATAAGTTTATTGTAAAATCTCACGCACATATATATGTATATGTAGTTAGATACATAGTTATTTGTGTTGCTTCTCTAGGTACATAAATAATAATTTTTAGCCATGTTTTTTTCCAAATATTTAATAATATGACAGTAAGTTTTCAGCATTTGTTGAAAATAAATTATGTAGTTTCAGTTATTTATGTAATTAAATACAAAAATGTCAAACTGTTAAATACGACAAATAAAAGTTTAAAGTTTTTAAATACACCTATTAAAAAAATGTATGGAATCTTTATGTGAAAGACAATATTCTTTAAATTTTACAAGGTTTAATATATACCCAAGTAAACATTTTATAAGTTTTGTTGTGACTTTGGTTTATAATAAAGTTTTTTGTTATTATTATTATTATTATTTTTATTTATTTTTTTTGTTAAAGAAATATTGCATTCATACTAGAATGTTGGTTGAACCATTCGAAGTAAACTCGTCTTTAAACCCAAATACAATACACACAGTAAAACTCTTTATTAGAGAAATCGTATTATCGTATATTAGGTTCATACAAACATTTAACACCTTGTATTTTTCATACAAATAAAAAAAAACGGTATTTAACTATTTAGCAGGTTTTAACTAATTCTCAAGCGAGTTTTTATTTGTAAGCAATAATAAGCGGTATTTAGTCCAAGTAATCAATATGAAACAGTAAAAAAAACTACATATTTTTAATACAGCACGAAATGAATAGAGTGTATTGGCTTTTAGCATTTTCGATTGGGCAGTTGGTCTGCTTGTATAAAACTTAGATATAAACTCGTTTTAAAATAATCTCGTTTTGTTTCTTGTCTAATACACACTGTTCGTATTAGCATCATTGTTGAAGTGTCAAATCGGGAATAACGTTGTTTTTGTTTTTACCGGTATGCACAAATTCATTTATACAAAATAAAAGGTTATAACAGTTGCAACTATTACAAGTTCTTTTCTTAATATATTTTCATTTTTATGCATATTGTTATTGGTATGTAGACTGCTGGACTGGCTTATATTATTATATTATTTTATATTTTTTACTTTTTAACTCTTCAGTGAATGCAGTTTCTTTACGTAAATATATGTATGTATATGTATATATAAATGAGCTCATTATTTTTTAGCTTTGTTGCACTAGCTCATTTGCTCAAATTGCATAATTAAATGCACGCAGACCTTAACGTGGTCAAAAAATGCAACAGCGGCTAGATATAACTACAACTGTAATTATGGTCAGTCATTTGGCCATGTAACTGCGTTTCTTTGTAGCCGAAGGTGAAACGTTTGGTTGAAAGATGCCACGCCCCCAAGCCACAGAGCTAAATTTGGTTTGCGTTCCCGTTTAGCCCTAGTTTAGACCTTATATTTTGACTGTGTGGCTTACAATGTATAATATGAGATTAACAGATTAACATGCGTTAGACAGGAACCAAATGAATCTCGCTGAGCGGTTCTAAGAAGCAGTCAAAATTTTTCAAAATTTATAATTTTTTTACTTCGAAGTTTCTTAAGATTATCTTAATGTTAACTATTATATATTTATAATGATAAAGTAATCCACTATATTATCTAATATTTCGTGGCTCTGATATCGAACAACATATCTTGTAAATATATTACACGCCAACTTATACACTGAACCACTAACCATACAACAAAGTGGAGCGTGAGACATGCGGTTTGAATTAAATTATCACGCTCTGAAAGTTTAATCAAGAAAGTCAATCTACAAAAAGTTATTAAACATTTAATTTCCCATAACATAGCTATATTTCAGCCCAAGGCAGTCGCTGCGCAGTTAACAAAACGTGTGGGAATGTGTGTGTATGTGTTGCCTTCATTATAGATGTAAGTAAAAATAGTGTAGGATATTTGGAGTATCCGATCTTCGCAGAGTCCAGGGTATTTCCTACTCGAGCAGTCTCTAGAGTACTCTTAAATTCAAAGTGCGGCCATATAAGTCATGTGCTCTTTTGAAGCATTTATTCCCGGTCTTTGCCTTGGTGATGTAAATGTCTATATTACTCACACTGTACATACATTAACAAACCATGTTTCAAGCGGCTGATTGATGTTTTCAAAGCTCTGCATCAGCCCATCTTACGTATGTATAAGAGGCTCTCTCATTAAAAGAAATTAAGTGTACAGGTTCGTTTCGCTGATTTGATGGACCCATTGAAGATTGGTGGGGAATAAAAAGGAACCGGGAAGTACTGAAACGGCAACCGCGTTGGAAGCAGTTAAAAATCGCGCACGCATATCTATAACTGCAAATTATAATATCTTTGGTGTGGCTGTGAGTCAACCTTAACATGGAAGTCAAGATTTCTTTTAATAAAGCACAGAAGATTTTTAACAAGTCGGGACACCCCGACAAGGATATACCTTGCACACTATAAAAAGCTGATATTCCAATCGTTCTACAAAGCATACTTACATAGCTAACACACCATGATTATGGGCTTAGGTCCACACTAAATTAATTGATGAATAATAATAAATTAATTGTTTAATTACTATTTTTATAGGCAGAATTTCTTAATAAAATTTTCATAACGCGTATTTTAAATTCGTGTTTATATTATTTTCATGTTTGGAACTTATATTGAATCGAAATGTACACTGAATTTTTAAATATTGCTTACTCGCTAGCGCCACTGTAAAGAACAGCATAGGAGTGACGAGAGCGGGAACAATTGCCCTCTCGCTGCTCGGTCTCGTATCTCTAGCTCGCTACGGGCATAAGCTTAAATTAAGAATAAAATCGAAACCAATGGCGAGAAGTGGCACTGCTGGAAGACACCTCAATTTGCTGTATTTTCCAAGGTATTAATTTACCGCTTTGACAGGCCTACTTTTTGTTTTACTAAAATATTACTTATATTTGTATAAATATAATAATTTGCAAATCAATAAAGATAGTCAAAGGTGACAAAGTCATTAAATTGTGAGTTATAACTCTAAAGCTGTAATTTTTCCCGATTTGCTTTGCTTTGATAACTTATAATTCTAGGGTAGGTAAATATAATCTGGATGCTTTAAATGCACTCTAAAAATTCGAAAATAACAGTATATTTTTAGGTGTTAAATCGAGTATATGTACATATATACCAAGTTTTAAGTCTCTAGTATCACTGGTGCTCAAAATATAACAGAATTTGCAAAATGTACCCAGATTCGCTTTTCCACGTCCGCAGTGGATATTAAATTTTTTGGATCGTAAAATTAACTTAACATTAATTAACTAAATCTGTAAACTGTAAGTTAAAGTTTCACCTGATTTTCCACGACCTCAACTACCGTAGATATATCCGCCATATTTTGTCCAATTTGCTATCAGGAAAGTCTTGACACTGTATCTGACGAGGGTATACACGAGGATATATTCCAAATTTCAAGTCCCTAGATTCAATAGTGTGGATGGTTTGTGTTCATATGGACGGACAGCAAGACAGACATTACACAAGACCAATATACTCATTTCAGTTAGGTGAATGAGTATAAAAGTTAGTATATATTTGAGTTATTATCAGATAATTTTTAAGTTCAAAGTTAAACAACATTTTAAATGCAGTGTGTGGATAATAATGAACAGTTTTGAGGTCAGCTTTACAAAACTAAATGCCGAATGCATATTAAATGATACGTTTGGCAACGAAAAATTGACAGTACTGTTACCTGAAAAACGTGCACCTGCCAAAAAAAAAAACAATATAAAATAAATACATATATATTATTAGCATGCATAACGGAGCTTCGCATATTAATGAACAATTCAGTCTTTGCGCCTCGCCTTTCTATTATACCTTGATCCCATTGACAAAGGCAAACACGGTATACCCTGCACTTTTTATGAAAATATTTGTAACAGGCAAAAGACGGCCAGATCCCATAAAGTACATACATATGTATACATGTACTTTATCAGCTCGTCGAGCTAAGTCGATATAGCCATATGAAATGTTTACTCATGTATACCATAAGCAGTACGGCTTCATCCTTTTTCGTTAGCTTATCGATAAATTACCTTCATTTTTGCATACCGTAGAAACTATAGATTTCAAATTCTTCGTGTAGATCCGTGTAATGAATTTTGTGATTTTTTATTTTGAATACCACCCCCATTCGCTCCAAATTAAAAAAAAAACGCATTTCAAATACTAGAGCCTTATGCTTTGGAACATATACATACACATATATGAAAGTCAATTAAAAAAAGTTATTAAGCATTTAATTTCCCATAATACGTATAGTAGAGCGCATACCTATGTATGTGTATGTGTATGTGTGGTATGTGTTGCTTTCAATATATATGTAAAATATGCATGTTTTGAATAGGGTTTTTTCCAGGGTATCTCCTGCCATCTTACCGTTATTTGTGATGGGAAGCAATGCAACGGCCAGAGTCGTTACATTTTTCATTGGGCTTCCGCTTGCTTTCTCGGCCCATCTGGCTGCCTATTAAAGGCACCAAGGTAGTTGCCACAAATTCCTGTCACGCGTAGTCAGAGGGGTGACCCTCGGTACTTAGCAATTGCAATTTCAATTGTCGCTAATTTCTTCCTGTTGGCAAATTGCGTACGTCCTGTTGATAAATAGATTATTAAGTCTGTAGGATGTTAGAATGTGGCTTACACGTGGACTTAAGGGTAAAAGCAATAACAAATTCAAGATAAAGTTGTCCGTTCACACCTTAAACATGAATTTGAAGTAAAGAGGGAAAACTATGTAATAAATAAATAATTAATATTTAAAAAATAATTTAAATTTAATTTTCCATATCAGAGGCATATTGCAGCTCAAGCGCAGTCGCTGCTCAGTTAGCAGAGCGCGTGCTCATATTACGTTCGTGTGCGTGCGTATGTGTATGTGTTGCTTGCAACATATATGTCAAATATTCATAGCAGGCTTCGAATATCGGCTATTCGAAGGGTTCAGGGTATCTCTTAGTCGAGCAGTCTCGACTAGAGCTTCCTTACTTGTTCAATTTATTTTCTTTGTTCTGTGTATTTAAGTATTTGTTCACTTCACAACTGTCCGTATGCCTGTCCATATAAACGCAATCCATTTTTACACAATTAAAGCTAGCGATGAAATTTTTATTATATAATATCTATATATATATATATATATATATACGCCCTACGTATTAAGCCGCAAAAGCTTTTATGTTCTACAGGTCTAAAGCGAGAAGCTCTGGTATAGCTTACCACTTTTTTCAAAGCGTAAGCCCCGAATTTTATAGCTAGGTAACGTAGCGAAACCTCTCATAACAACAATCTACAAATATATGTCTACGACTGCTGAGGCAGTTATGAACTAATAGATTTATGACTATACTAATGCTGTATGATGTTATTGTTGAATTCCTCGATTAGTTTACCAAAAATTATATATAAAGGTCGAAGCAAATCTTTAATCTACATATATCTAGCAATGTGTTGGAACTCCAACTGGTTTTAACTTGCTTTTCGTACTATAAATATATTTGATTATCCGCATGGGTTTCGGCTGCATTTCGTTGGGTTTAATAAGCGCTCACGCAGTCAGTTAAATAATATGACTGTTTTAATATTGCCAGTAATTAAAAAAGTTACGAATACTAAAGCCACAACAGTTCACACAGGGAGAGAGAGAGAGAGAAAGAGTAAAAGAGTAAAAGATAGAGAAAACTCATCGTGTGCTAGTATCATCTTGTAGTATCTCTCGAGCCCAAGTCGGGCGTAATTAAAATGTATTAGGTAATTGTGTCTGTGGCACAAATTAACACTTGCATGGCAATTTGTTGCTTTTTATACCCTGAACCCATTTAAAATAAAAAACGGGGTATAATGGTTTTGTTAAAATACATGTATCATGCAGAATGAAGCGTGGAAACCCCCATATTCTTCATTATGGCTATAAGCTGAGTCGATGCCCGACGTTCACATGTATAGTCGTGTATTGACTTCGTTTTTTTGTGTACCGTTAAAGCTAGAGATCTTAAATTCACTGTTTATATCCGTGCTATATATTGTACTGTGGTTGCACTCAGATTAACCATTTCTGCAATATAGTGGTTAATTCCCGGTGTATAATTATGGTACGTGGAGCCATTTTTGTACTTCCAAAAATTTTTATTTTGTCAGGGTGGCCAAGGTCAATTAACGCACAAACAAATTAGTTTACAAAGTATACAAAAGTAATGAAGAAGAAATTTCGGGAAAAAAAAGCGAACAAAAAAAAACTGAGATTAAAAAAGTGAATAATTTTAGTTTTATCTTAGTGTTATTATGGAAAAAATAAAATTTTGATGTTCGTATATAAATAATTACTTATAAGAAACTATGTTTAAATTAACTTTCTTGCTACCATAGTTTAGCTGATATTCAAGTTCTCAAGTTAAGTTTAAGCTTGCACGAATTAAGCTGTGAGCCACTGTATATGTAAAATAGGTTTGTGGTTAGTTGGAGTATCGACGGTTCGGAGGGTTCAGGGTACCTCCTAGTCGAGTAGTCTCAACTATAACATTCTTACTTGTTTTTGTGGGTTTGTTTATTTGGGCTTTACGGATATTGCAGTAATAATAACAATAACAGCAAAAAAAATGTACTGAGAAAGTCTGACAGCTGCTACGGTTACATAGGCCAGATTGCTGAGGTTGTCCATTTTTATACCCTGAACCCATTGAAAATGGGAATTCAGGGTATAATGTTTTTCGGAAAATGTATGTAACAGGTAGAAGAAGATGTCGCAGACTCCATAAAGTATAAATTATCTTGATCAGTTTGAGATCTGAAATTTGACGAGTACGACGACAGTACGATAGTACTCATCCCGTTTCCAAATTATCGGTAAATTATGATAAATTGACTTTCATTTATATGTACCATTAAAGATAGAGATTCAAATTTACTGTGCAGATAGGTGTATTAAATGCGGACATTTTGTAGTTTTTGGATTTTGAATGCCACGCCCCCTTCACTCCCAATTTGCAAAACACGTTTTTCATATACTACAGATTTGTGCGTTGGCAAATACACACATATGAATGCCATAATCACACATTAAGAAAGTCCATCTACAACAAAAGTTATTAAACATTTAACACTCCATATCACATTCATATTGCAGTCGTAGTCATTATTGTGTCCATGTGCGTGTATATGTGTTGCTTGCAATGTATATGTGTAAAATAATCATAGTATGCTTGCAATATCGGCTATTCAAAGTGTTCAGGATACTTGTTTACAACTGAGCCTCGTACTTGTCGAACAAATTGGGAAGCACTAAAGTATTTTATTGCAGATGTGCCAAAGGATGTGCGTTCCCTAACTATTATAAGTAATATTTGTGTTATTTTGATATGATACCACACAATCAAATGTGTTTTTTATACGGTCAGCCGACATTTACGTAGATTTGTCGAAAACAAACTTTTTCATGATCGATTAAATGATTCAACTCGATTAAATTGCCAAAGTTTTTAAGTAGAATAAGCAATATTTGCAGGGTTTAAAAGCCTGACTAACTGTTGATGATTAATGAAGTACACTGAAAAATGATTTACAGAAATTAGTTTCCTAAATTTATTGCGTGCTAGCACAAATGCAATAAATTAGGAAATCCAATGGTATACTATATAAACTATATTAAAATATTCAGATTATAGGTTGTCCTTAAATAGATAGATTTAAATCAAATCATGCATTTTCTGTAAAACTTTAAAAAAAAAAACGTTCATTGACTAGGAAAGAACCCAGCTTGCATAAAAAAAGTTATATATATTCACTATACTTAAATTAAATCTATGTTATGCTTATTTTATATGTATGTATGTATATTGCATGCAACACATTCATACATTCATGCATACTCACACACATACGCACGAACGCATACGCATATGCTGTATGTCTGTATATTATGGGATATTAAAGGTCCGTCATGGCATTTTCCCAAAACCGTTATACCCTGAAATATCATTTTAGATGGGTTAAAATATTAAAATTGCACAAACAATAACAGCACAAGAAATATCGATACACATATGTATACATATATTACTTATGGAGAACCTTCAAAGCATTTGTTGTTTGTGTGTGTATTTGTCGCTGTTGTTAGTGACATGCATCACGTCAATGGCAAAAACACCGCCTGCACTTGACATATTTATTGGGCAACTCAGATAAACAAAAGCACAGCTTGACACCGGCGTTCATAGCCATGCCCCTCCGCCTTTCACTTGTATGAAGTTGGCAGTGCAGTACGTGGTCAATATTTTCATAAATAAAATGCGAATATTCACAGCAACACTCGTGCTAAAAAACCCCATATGCCAGTCCAGATACTTGTACAGCTATGGGTACAAATAGCGTCTAGACTAGAACCACTGGAACGACAACTGCAAATTCAGCTACGGATAAAGCTAGGATATGAATGAGGTGTCCCGGTAATATCATTGTTAACGAAATGCAAATTCGAAATATATATATATATATATATATATATATGTATATGTATATGTATATGTATACATATGTATAAGTTAAAGTAGGGATCGTGAATTCCCTATGTGGTAAGAGTTGCATGCTTGAGGAAATGCTGATGTGATGAAGTTTCGGATGATCTGGCACGATTTCAATGCAACTACCAACATTGTCATGCAATGGGTACTATTCACTAACTTTATTCAGTAGAAATACATATGTACTCGTACTGCCTAAACTGAGCAGTTAGCAGAGCGTGTGCTCATGCCTGCGTCAGTATGTTTGTGTGTATGCACTAACCACACAATACATAGACATGTTAACTGGAACAAATTTGTTTAACACATCAAATTTGCGCAGTGTGCCAGGCGAAGTCAATTTCTCCGAACTCTACGAATTTGCTTTACTTTTAAGTTCATATATACATATACATACATATGTATGTGTATACATAAAAGAACCGTAAAATGTTCGGAATATCGGTTCTTCGGGGGTTTCAGAGGATCTCGTAGTCTCGTAGACTAGAGCAATCTTATTTGTTTAGTATACAAGAACAATATCGTATTCCTCTGCTGATGATATAAAGCCGAAAGTTTGGTATTCTTCTAAGCGTTGTATTACTTAATACAAGGCGTAGTTCCCCCTCTTAGGGTATTATTAATTACTTATAGTTAACAAAATAAGCAAATCGAAGTAAATTCTTAAAATTACAAATGGAATAATCATCAGTTCACAAAAAAATATATATATTAATATATGTATTTTGTAGCTGTATGCAAAAATCTCTAACCAGTTTTTAAATGGCGTTGACGCAGATCAGTGAGAAGTTCAGATAATCACATTATGGAAATTGTTCTAATGTAGTAAACACTTGGAACAAGTTGAATGACTTTAAAAAAAAGGTTTATTAAAAGAATACATATGTATGTAGACCGACTTTTGTAATTAAATTATAGTTGAGGTAGATGATAATCTTCTGTCAAAACTAATATAACATATAAAATTGGATATGGGTATTTATTTAAAAATGTCTTGCTTGACTGAGCATAAAAAAAAACAAGTAAGGAAGCTCTAGTCGAGACTGCTCAACTAAGAGATACCCTGAACCCTTCGAATACCCGATATTGGAAACATGCTATTATTATTTTACATATATATTGCAAGCAACACAGACACACACATACGCACGCACACGAACGTAATATGAGCACGCGCTATGCTAACTGAGCAACGACAGCGCGTGGGCTGCAATGATATGGGAAATTAAATGCTTAATAACTTTTTTTCTAGATGGACTTTCTTAATCAAATTTTCATAGTGTAATTATGGCATTCATATGTGTCTATTTGCCAAAGCATCAGTCTCTAGTATTTGATATACGGGTTTTACAAATTGTGGGCGAAGGGGACGTGGCATCCAAAATCCAAAAACTACAAAATGTCCGCATTCACTACGCCTATCTGCACAAAATTTGAATTCTCTAGCTTTAATGGGTCACATAAATGAAAGCAAATTTATCGAAATTTATCGATAATTCGAAAACGGGATGTGTTATCGAAAAAAAAAACTTGTACTGCGTATGGTATTCACGAGTATACATGTCAAATTTCAGATCTCTAGCTTTTGTGGTTTACGAGATAAGCGCGTTCATACAGACGGACGAACGGACAGACGGACAGGGCTATATCGACTCAGCTTGTCGAGCTGATCAAGAACATATATACTTTATGGGGTCTGTGATGTCTCCTTTTGCCTGTTACATATGTCGGAGCGTACTGTATGTACGCACTGTATGTGATTGTTGCTGTGTACTGCACGTACACACTGTGTGGCTGTGTATGTGTGTATGGATATTCTGGTTTACACCAGAATCCTACTTTTGCCAAAGCGAACGGTATGCACGCACTGTGTATGTGTGTTGCGGAGTATGGGAATTCTGGTTTTCACCAGATTTACTAATTTCATCATATTAGTAATATTGCATCAGCCGATGACTGCACTCTGATTGGTCCTTTGCATTTTTGTCGCTTAAAGAAGTACCGTTTTAGCGGGACGACAGCGCTACAACGCTGTCGTCGAGTGTGGTTCAGAGCTATGCTAAGAAAATGACACTGGAGTTGTCAGGCAGTTTAGAAAGAAACGCGGAAGCATAAGCACCGAAACTCGCTTCGCTAAGTACGCTACTATGAATCAAATCGATGAAGTTCCAACATCAGAAGTGGGATCTGGCTCGCTGCCTAATACGGCAAATGATCCATGGCGAGTGTTAATGGAAATGCAAAAAAAAAAATTTTTTTTATTGAACTTGTAAAAGCATTAAAATCAGCGCCATCCGAAACAACAAAAAATAAGACAGTAGTGTTGCCGAAATTTAATGCAGATCTTGCCGACGCGTCCGCGTGGTGCGCTACAGTGAATATAATTTTTGCTGAAAATAACATACAAGGCAGTGCGTTGGTGATGGTTTTGAGTGCAGCATTAGAAGGAAGTGCGTCGCAGTGGCTCTCGCACGACAACATTTGACTCTGGAGCGGAATGTTTTCTAATTAAACAAAAGATAAGTTCTAAGTTAGTTGGTAAAAGAATTAACAATGTAGTACTATTGAAGGGTATTGGCATTGACAGCATTTGTAGTACATTGCAAATACTTAGCAATGTATAAATTGACAATCATTATATTGAAATGCTATTCCATGTTTTGAGCGATGAATATTTGAAAAACGAAATTATGGTTGGAAAATTTGAAATTGTCAGATCAAAAACTGTAAAATCTTGTTCAAATAACGATACATTTTTTAACGTGAATCTTTTTGGTAAAGATCAAGATGAATTAAACAATTTATTGAAAAATTACTCAAAGTATTCCACAAAAGAAATTCTTTCTTCTACAGTCAGTACAGGTGAAATGAAAATTAAATTAGCAAACCCCAGAAAAATTGTTCAAAGTAGACCATACAGGCTTGCCTCAAATGAAAGGGAGTTGGTGCGCGACAAGATTAAAGAGTTGTTAGAATGCAAGGTCATAAGGGAAAGCTGCTCGCCCTATGCAAGCCCTATGATGTTAGTGAACAAAAAGGATGGTTCTCATCGTTTGTGCGTTAATTACCGTGAATTAAATGCTAATACAGTTTCAGACAGATATCCTCTACCTCTTATAGCAGATCAGATAGCTAGACTTCATGGAGCTAAATATTTCACATATTTAGATATGGCAAGTGGATATTATCAAATTCCCATGCATGAAGAATCAATAGAGTGTACGCCTTTTGTCACCCCAGATGGCCAGTACGAATTCTTGTCAATGCCGTTTGGACTCAAAAATGCACCTTCAGTTTTTGCATACACTTGGAGAACTTGCAAATACATATGTGGTTGTCTATATGGATGACATATTGGTGGTGGCTTCAACAAAGAGTGAGGCTTTGGAAAGGCTACAGGTTACTTCAGACATTCTAACGAAAGCTGGATGTGTGTTCGTTTCTAAGTGTTCGTTTCTAAACCCGACAGTTCAATATTTGGGATATGAGGTGAACGCTGGACAAATTCGTCCGAATTCACTAAAAATTTCAGCGTTAACTGCTCTACCGCCTCCTCAATCGGTTTCTGCTTTAGGGCAATTTATTGGATTGGTGTCATATTTTCGGCAATTTATGCAAGGATTTTCTTGTTTCATGAAGTCTTTGTATCTTTTAACATCGGAAAAGAACGATTTTCTTTGGAAGCCTGAACATGAACAAATAAAACAGAAAGTTATTTCTATCCTTACACAAAAGCCAGTTTTGGTTATTTTTGACCCGCAATATCCAATCGAGTTGCATACTGATGCAAGTTCTCGTGGGTACGGTGCTATCTTATTGCATAAAATCAATAATAAGCCTAATGTCGTTGAGTTTTTCAGTAAGGCTGCTTTATATCATTCTTATGAATTGGAGACTCTTGCGTTGTCATGGCTATAAAGCATTTCCGTCATTATTTGACAGACAGAGATTTTGCTGTTTTTACCGATTGTAATTCACTTAAAGCATCAAGAACCAAACGTGACCTATCCCCTAGGGCTCAAAGATGGTGGGCTTATTTATAGCCGTTCTCATTTGATTTAGAATATAGGGAGAGTAAACGAATGGCTCACGCTGACTTCTTTTCCAGAAATCTCCCATCTGCGGATGCGATTGATACTTGTAAAATTTCTGAGAAACGAGTCAATTTGGCAGAGATATCTAGTGAATGGCTTATGGCTGAACAGCGCAAAGATTCCGATATTATTAATGCCGATATATTATTGCCGAAGACATTGCAAAAACTTACGAGCTAAGTTCAGAGGAATGGTAGAACTCGATCTTTACCAATTGTTCCAAGAACATTTAGATGGTTCGTGGTAAATCAGGTACACAAGTCAGTTATGCACTTTGGTTGGCAGAAAACTCTTGACAAGGTTTACCAATATTATTGGTTTCATAACATGAATAAATATGTTCGCAAGTTTGTAAACAATTGCATAACTTGTCGGATTTCCAAGTCGTGCAAACGGTCGTGTTATGAGTACGCTTAAAAATTTGCTAACTGTTGTCGAATCGAGCCAAAATCCTGGCAAGATGCACTTGGCGAGGTTCAGCTTGCATTAAATTGCACAGTTAGTCGTGCAACTGAAGCGAGCCCGTTGGAAATTCTGATAGGCTCGACCGATAGGGTTAATTCCACCAGTGGACACAGAAATCGAAATTGATTTGAACAGCGTTCGGACTTGCCAGTGATAAGATGAAGAGTTTGGCAGATTATGATAAACAACGCTTTGACATGGCTTTGGAGCCATGGTTATAAGGCACAATGTTGGTGACTATGTTCTGCTAAGAAACGAGGAGAGACACCAAACGAAATTAGACCCGAAATTTAAGGACCGATTTTTGGTTACTGAAGTCCTGGATGGGGACAGGTATATGTTAAAGTCGTTAACAAATAAGCGACTTTACAAATATTGTCGCGAAGACAGAAGAATTCCAGATGGTAAAATTCCTGATGAATTGGATATTGATAATGAAAATCAGAGCTTATCAGAGAATATAGTTGAGACTGAGAGTGTTCCGTCCAAGTGAGACGAATTTATGAATTATTATGAACTTTGTTAAAAAAAAAAAAAAAAAAAAAAAAAAGATACTCTTTATGTTATGGTTAAGAATAAAATCTTAAGTTCAGTTTATATTATGAAACACAAAAGGTGTCTTTGAACTTGATATCTGGACATTACACGAGGACGTGTGAATGTCAGAATGGTTATCCGTCTATGAGAGACGATGGTTATCCATCTATGAGAGACGATGGTGTTCCGTCTATGAGAGACGATTGTTATCCGTCTATGGGAGACGATTGTTATCCGTCTATGGGAGACGATGGTGTTCCGTCTATGAGAGACGATGGTTATCCGTCTATGAGAGACGATGGTTATCCGTCTATAAGAGACGATGGTGTTCCGTCTATGAGAGACGATGGTTATCCGTCTATGAGAGACGATGGTGTTCCGTCTATGAGAGACGATTGTTATCCGTCTATGGGAGACGATTGTTATCCGTCTATGGGAGACGATGGTGTTCCGTCTATGAGAGACGATGGTTATCCGTCTATAAGAGACGATGGTTATCCGTCTATAAGAGACGATGGTGTTCCGTCTATGAGAGACGATGGTTATCCGTCTATGAGAGACGATGGTTATACGTCTATGAGAGACGATGGTTATTCGTCTAAGACAGACGATGAATTCAGTTTATAATCTTTTGTTACGTAAGAAATTTGAATCTAAAATTGGGAGTACTACACGAGGACGTGTCAAGGTCAGGATGGCCGTGTCGGAGCGTACTGTATGTACGCACTGTATGTGATTGTTGCTGTGTACTGCACGTACACACTGTGTGGCTGTGTATGTGTGTATGGATATTCTGGTTTACACCAGAATCCTACTTTTGCCAAAGCGAACGGTATGCACGCACTGTGTATGTGTGTTGCGGAGTATGGGAATTCTGGTTTTCACCAGATTTACTAATTTCATCATATTAGTAATATTGCATCAGCCGATGACTGCACTCTGATTGGTCCTTTGCATTTTTGTCGCTTAAAGAAGTACCGTTTTAGCGGGACGACAGCGCTACAACGCTGTCGTCGAGTGTGGTTCAGAGCTATGCTAAGAAAATGACACTGGAGTTGTCAGGCAGTTTAGAAAGAAACGCGGAAGCATAAGCACCGAAACTCGCTTCGCTAAGTACGCTACTATGAATCAAATCGATAAAGTTCCAACACATACATTTTCACAAAAGCATACCCTGATTTTCCATTTTCAATGGGTTCAGGGTATAAAAAAAAATTGACTTAGTTTTTCTACAGCCATGTAACTTACGTAAAACACGAATTAAGTTTTTTACTAAATCAGTCAATTATTAGGACAATCAGTATGTCATATATTCAGATCCAGTAATATATAAATATTTTCATATGGTCATCAAACTAGAAAGCAGGAAAGTGTGGTCATGGGTTATTAAAATAAATACTGTATATCTACATATATGCATATATAGATATATATCCACTTATTAAGGTATGTATCTGGCGCTGACCATGATTATGCAATCAACCATAAATAGAGTGTGGCTTAATCGCTCATTAAAAGCAGTTTTGGCTATGGACTCGGCATATGCGCACATAACTTTCGGGTGGGAGACTGTTTACCTAGGCGATACCCTGAAATAATGATTTTTTTTGTCACATTTGGCTTTTTATACCCTAAACCATAAACCCATTGAAAATGTCGAAATCAGGGTATAATGGTTTTGTTTAAATGTATTTAACAGGCAGAGCGAAACGTGACAGACACCATAAAGTAAATATATACTTGACAAGCCGAATCGATTTAGTCCATCTGTCTGTTCGTCCATCTGTCTGCATGTTTGAACGCGTTTGAACCTATAAGACTTGATAAATTGTTGTTGTGGTTAGCGCAAATCGAGTTTGTTTTAAAAATTTGATAACGATTTAAAACGAAGGTCGAAATTCAGGTACAAAATTATATCTATTACATCTTTGAAGTTAAAATCTCTAAATCTTGTATTTAATCTTGTATTTCTGGGCCTTTTTACAATTTCTTCTTTCTTTTTAAAACACGAATTTCAACTACTAGGGACTTGTACTTTGGCAAATACACACATATGAATGACATAATCGTTAACCATTTAATTTCCCATAGCTTACGCATATTGACCAAGCGCAGTCGATGAGTAAACTGCGCAGTTAGCACAGCACGTTATTATTCGTACGCGCGCATGTGTGTGTGTATGTATTACAGATATAGTTTATGTCCCTTGCAGATAAAAAAAAAAACAATATAATATATATAGACAGAATGCTGAAAATTAAGGGAGACAGGAGTTTTAAAACAAAATGTTTTGCCAATTACCAAAAGCACGCAGCAGTATCAGAAGAATTATCTACAAAATTCTAAACATTCATAAATAAAGTTGAATTGTGGCTGAATTATCAGCTACTACGTTACTCAAGAATTTAATACTTTACAAGCATGAAGTGCAACGGCGGTGTTAGTAAAAGCGGCGCTCAATAGCACGATAGACAGCTCGATTCCTGGTGCCATTGGGGTCTTATTCGTTGAGTATTTTGTTTAAATAATTAATTTCATTTTGTATAGGTCTATGCAGTACAATTAAAAATGCCGATTGGGCGGGGTTCAGGGTATTTACTAGTCGGCTTTCAGAGATTAGATTTTTCTCACTTGATTATTAAAATTTTCATGGCCCTTTGCACATTTGATAAACTTGAGAGCTCTTCGGTATATGAAAATATTGTCAATTTATCGAAATTGGGCGACAATAAGGAAACGTGACGGCTATCGAATTTTGAAATACATTCGTAGAGCATATAGTATATATGAGTATACACGTAAAAGGTTTGCAGTTTGCGAGAGTACAAAGGTTTTTAGTTTGGTAGATGGTGACAGATGGACATAAAATATCGATCACGAATATATATATATACATTATTTACATATTTTCAATGGTTTTCAGGTTAGAAAAGTACAAAAGAAAAACATTTTTTTGCTCAATTTTTATACCCTGAAATCAGGGAATGTTTTCGTGAAAATGTATGTAGCAGGCAGAAGGAGGGGTGGTAGATCCCATGTCGATATGTCTGCCCGTCTGTCTGTAAGGACGCGATGCTCTCGTATACCACAAAAGCTAGAGATCTGAAATTTGGCATGTATACTTGTGTACGCAGTATGAGTTTTTTTCTCGATAATTTTTCCCGTTTCCTATTTGTAGATACATGTAGTGAATACAGAGAGATTTTGAAGTTTTTTATTTTGGATGCCACGTCCATTTCCCCCAATTAATTTTCTTATTTTCTTGTTCTTTGGCAAATATGAATGCCATAATCAGACTTTGATTCGGAAAGTCAATCTAAAAGTTATTAAATTTCCGATAATATTGCATTTTGCAGCAGAGCACGTGTTCATTATTGCGTGTGTGCGCGTATGTGGGTGCATGTGTTGCGTGCAATATGTGTATATGTATGTAAAATGCATGTTTGCAATATCGGCTATTCGAAAGGTTCAGGATATCTCCTAGTCGAACGGTCCAGAGCACTCTTACTTGTTTATTTATCAATTCATTTAATATTCCCATTATTTATCTAGTTTTGCTTTCCAATAATCCCAATGTCCCACATGTTTTGTCACCAACATTGAAAGTGAAATTGCCAAAGAAGTCAAGTTTATAAACGCAAACACTCGGATGGTGTTGTTCAGTGTACGAGCAGAGGGGGGCATATTAGTAAACAAGTTTTGAGAAAAAGAAACCGCGAGGCCAAGGCAAGATAAACGAGATGGTTAACTTTGCTGATAGCCAAAGAAGCGTATTGATTATGGTTGATGTCGAGGCGAGAAAGAAAAAGTTGAACATCAAGAAGAAGCCAAAGAGAAATTTGCTTTTGTTTAACCCGTGCACTGCGGGTTGCTTTTTTATTAAGATGTTTGTGATACTCGTGTCTAAACTTGAAATTGTTTTCTTTTTTCTTTATTCTATGTTATTTTTTACTGTCTTGACAGGAATCCCAACTGGTGGCGACGACGCACCAAGCTGGAGCGTAGCCTGCTCCTTCTGAGCAGTATTCTGTGCCTAGTAGCTATTACGGGTTTCAGCTTCTGGGCAACCGATGCATTCAGAGCAGAAGGAGGTGGCACAGATCTTGATCTGCCAGAGGCTCCACCACAAGCAACTGCATTACATGGCGATAGTACCACTATGAACAAGGTATCCGGTATGGAGAGCAAGGACAAACCAGCGGCGGAGAATGTTTGTCTGTCCAAGGAGTGCATACACACTGCCTCCACGGTGCTGCGCAAGATCAAGCCTGAAGTGGAACCGTGCGACAATTTCTATGAATTTGCTTGCGGCAGCTATGTCGAGGAGGAGAACATACCCGATGACAAGGTCTCCATCAGTACATTCTCTGTTATCTCGGACAAGCTACAGGAGCAGCTTAAAGACATCATCACTGGTGATCGACCAACCACAGACCCTAAACACTTCCAGTTACCTAATTTGCTCTATAAGGCATGCATGAATAAGTGTAAGTGCCAGCACTTTTCTATGCATCTGAGGGGTTTCATGTTTATTTCTTTTCTGCAGCTCTGATTGAGTCATTGGGTGCCACCCCCATTGCCAAAATAGCCAAGTCTCTAGGCGGCTGGCCGTTGATTGAGGGTGACAGCTGGAATTCGGATGACAGCTGGAGCTGGCAGGATCAGGTTAAGAAATTCCGCAAGTCTGGCTTTAGCATGGACTACATCATTGACTTCTCCATTGGAGTAGATCTGCGGAACAGCACAAAACGTATTATGGACGTAAGTGTGGGCAGCCATAAATATTTTACAGCTGATAACAATATAGCGAAATATCTCTATATTCTATATAGCTGGATCAGTCGGCGTTGGCTTTGAGTCGCGAGTATTTGGTTAAAGGCTTCAATGAGACATTGGTTAACGCTTACTATGACTACATGGTGGACATTGCGGTGCTGTTTGGTGCCAACAAAGATCAGGCCAAGGAACAGCTGCTGCAGTCTCTAGAATTTGAAATGGCGTTAGCTAACGTATGCACAGCAGGATTTGATTATCTTTAAGTACGTTTTACAAACTTTGCTAACAATACCACCGGCTCTCTAGATTTCCTGGCCCAATGAGAAACGCCGCAACTCCTCAGAGCTGTTCAATCCTCGGACCACACAGGAACTGCAGACAGCCTATCCATACGTCCAGTGGGTAGATTATATGAACGCGCTGCTGCCTGAAGGCCTTTCTGTGCAAGATGACGAGATAATCAATCTGACCGTGCCGCCATTCTTCGAGCAGTTGGGCAAGCTACTGGAAAAGACTCCAAATCGTGTGATTGCCAACTACATGATGTGGCGAATACACGCTTTTTCCATAGGCTTCCTGAGCGAGGAGTTCCGCAAGCGACAGCTGCAGTACGCTACCGCTCTTTCTGGACGCCAGGAGCAGGAAGCGCGATGGAAAGAATGCATTGACATTGCCTCCGGCAGGTTAGTATAGCAACTTTAGAATACATTTTTGATTTTAGAAAACGTATTGGAGACTCGATTAGGTGCTTGAAAAATAATTGCAAACTATTTTTCTGTACTCATTTACGTTACTCTCTGATTGATTTCTTTGTGATTTTACAGTGAACGTGATGATATCGAATCAGATGTTGATAGGTATTTAGTGAATTTAAACATTTTAGAAATCTCACAAACCCTATTTAAACACATACATATCACTGAGAATATTCATTATATATCGCCGCCTTTAAGTTCAAATACTTTCACTAAAATAGGCAAATAAAAGTCAGCAGAGGTTCGGGAATAAAAATGAATCCATTCAATTATCATGTTACATATACATTGTATGGCTTAGAATTTGTGTCCATTTAGCATTTATTTTTAATGCTTCTACTACCTTAGATGGCTTATAGATCCCTCTCGCTGGTTTTTTAATGTTTTGAGCATTGCCATATTGTTTATTTGTTTGAAGTATAGAATTCATTAAAAATGTTCATTTTATTTTTCACTTTCATGACACTTAATTGTTTACCAATCAACAAAAAATTACACTGAACAACAACAATTGCAACAACAACAACCATGATTACGTTCAAAATATTCTATTAACCATATAAAATGTTAACCATAAATCAGCCTCGGCATATCTGTTGGCTCGCTATATGTTCGCAAGCACTTTAATCAGGACTCGAAAGCTAATGCTTTGGAAATGGTCAACGATATACGCATGGTATTCAGCGATATTTTAGATGAGATTAATTGGATGGATGAAAAGACCAAGAAGGAAGCCAAGCAGAAGTTACACAGCATGGCCACCCACATTGGTTACCCCGATGAGATGCTGGACAACGAGAAACTGGCTAAGTACTATGAGAAACTTGACATCAATCCTGATGCATATTTCGAGTCCTTTTTGAGTATGAACATTTTTGGGACCGACTATTCTTTTAATAAGCTTCGTCTACCGGTAAATAAAACGGATTGGGTTCGTCATGCCCGTCCAGCTATTGTGAATGCGTTCTATTCCTCGTTAGAGAATAGCATACGTAAGTTGTGGAGAAGAAGGAAAAGACAACTCAATCTATATCCGTCATATTGCATTTAACAGAGTTCCCGGCTGGCATACTGCAAGGTCACTTCTTTAACGCCCAGCGACCCAAGTATATGAATTTCGGAGCGATTGGCTATGTCATTGGTCACGAAATCACTCACGGCTTTGATGATCAGGGTCGCCAGTTTGATGTGAAGGGCAATTTACGCGACTGGTGGCAGCCAGATACGCAGAAGGCCTATCTGAAGAAAGCGCAATGTATTATTTATCAGTATGGCAACTATACGGATCGTGCAACTGGCTTGAATGTGAGTACGCTATAATGATTGTGACTGATTTTCTAAATGTACCCACTTATTCCTTTAAAACAGTTAAACGGGATCAATACACAAGGAGAAAATATAGCTGATAATGGTGGAGTTAAGGAGTCCTATATCGCATATAAACGGTGGGTAGAGAAAAACGGCGCGGAGCCCAAACTACCTGGGTTGGACTACACGCCACAGCAAATGTTCTGGATCTCTGCTGGTCAAACATGGTGTGCCAAATATCGTAAAGGTAAGTTTTAAGAATATAAACATTTATTGTTTAAATGGTATTAAACAGTTGTTTTTTTTCAGAATCTCTAAAAATGAGAATCACAACAGGTGTCCATTCCCCGTCGGAATTCCGCGTCCTCGGTTCACTGAGCAATATGAAGGACTTCGCCAAGGACTTCCAATGCCCAGATGGGTCGCCCATGAATCCTGTGCAGAAATGTGAAGTGTGGTAGAAACTAACAGATGATTGATTGATTAAATATATACGAAAGTGCATGTGTCTTTAATGTAACTGAAGGGCTTTTTAGAAATATATTAATGATGTTTTAGAGCTCGAAGTCATATTGTATGGGCTTTTCTTACGTAGATTTGTATTTAATTTTCACTACCGTATTTATCCTAAGTGAGCATAATAAAATCTGTTTTATGCACCAAATAATAATTTGATTGAGTTATTTTAGCTAGTTTAGGGCTCAGCGAAAAACTCGCAAATTTAAAAAATTGAATTTCGATGTACGGTCTACTTTTAATTCGATACTTATCGATTAAGCATGTAATTGAGGTATAGCACTAACCATACAACACATAGACACGCCATCTAGTGCACCGTTTTTCAGCCCATAAAAAGAGCTCTGACGCCCCATTGCCGAATTCGCTTCACTTTTAAGTTCGGGCAACGAACATATTTGCAGTGCTGCCAACCCGTCAGATCGAAGTTTAAAAATCGCCAGAAATAGCCAGACTACAATTCAAAAACGCCAGAAAAAAACTATTTTAATTTAATGTATATTTTTTTTTTATAATTCTTGGAGCAATGCCATATAATCCACCCCAAGAAAAACTTGGTACCGCTCTGTGTTATGTTTGGTCTGTACCTATGAATTTAAGGTACTTTAGAGGCAATTCATAGGTATGGGTTTTTTTTTGTTTTAGTACGTGTATATCACGCGCAGATTGTGTTTGTTTTAAAAATTCGATAACTGTACTAATTTTTTGTTATGGAGACCAAATCTTGTATTTAGTTTAATAGGACCTTTATACAATTTAGATTTTTGTTAAACTTTGAATGGCACGGCTCCATCGCCACAAATTTGTAAAACATGTGTTTTATATACTAGAGACTTGTCCTTTGGCAAATACACACATATAAATGACATAATCACGCTGTGCAAATTTGATTAGGAAACTGCATCTGCAAGAGTTATTCAACATTTATTTTTGTATAACTTACGCATAATGCAGCAGAAGCCTAGTAACTACGCAAACTAAGCAGCAGCAGAGCGAGTGCTTATGTGAGTACGTATGTGTGTATGTGTAGCTTACCATATGTTTTGGAATATCAGCTCTTTGGAGGGTTCAGGGTAACTTCTAGTCGGGCATCCTCGACTAGAGCTTTCTTACTTGATATTTTACCACTAGTTAACAAATATTAAAAACGGTGAAATACGCTGTTTGTAATGGAAAAGTGTGAATAACGATGATCAAGCTAGATCGACTCCGCTAACTATCGATTGAAAATTATGCAATGGTGTAATTTTGCCAGCAATTTTAAGATTTTTAAGAAATCCAGCCAAAGATAAAAAAAAAAAACCATAAATCCCGCTAGCCGCCAGATCGCATATCTTCCCGCATTTAGGGTTTTCAAAACGCCAGATCTGACGAGAAAAAAGCCAAATTGGCAACCCTGCATATTTGACAGCGAAATCATTGAGCTGCGAACGCTCGTTCGGCAATTGTCCATTTATGCGAAAAGGGAAGGGTATGCGAACGCCCAGTTTCTTATACATGAAGACTAATCCTCGTACATGTGAGCAAGTGTAACGGTAAGTACTGTAAGTTGTGTGCATGCTCGTCGTAAAATAATATTATTTATGTGTCTCACACTTGCATACCCTTTTCGAGTATATTAATAACGACAGTGTGAACATTTTGCATGAGCATGACAAACCGTTGGAACAGTTTGATATACTCTACTCTCGCAAGAGAACAAAAAGCTCAGCCAGCAAATATCAATTTTTGTGCTCGGCTGCTGGTGGATATATTTGAGGGAGAAGAGTGCGGTGAATAAAAATATATAAGAGAGAAGAGATCAGAGAATCAGCATACATAGTTGTTCAGAAAGAGCTTCATACATAAATGGCCAATTGCTGAACGAACACTTTCAGCGCAATGATTTCGCTGTCGCTTATGTTCGTTTTTCGAACTTAAAAGTGAAGCGAATTCGTCGATGGGGTGTCAGAGCTCACTTTTTATGGGCTGAAAAGCGGTGCACTAGATGGCGTGTCTGTGTGTTATATGGTTAGTGGTATAAGTCAACAGTTGCGTTCTTGAGAGCTCAATTGCTTGGCAGCACTTTACGATATATTGTACTAGTATGCTCACAAAAATATCGGCTGCCCGCCACAATCCATCTTAAACATTCTGTCATCCCTAGGTTCTTTTCACACAGCGTGGCGACTTGTAATTTTTACTTTCTGCACTAAAAGAAGTAACAATGTCGGCACTTAATTTGACCGTTCGCGTACATCCTGTGGTGCTTTTCCAAGTTGTGGATGCATTCGAGCGCCGGAATGCAGATTCACATCGGGTTATTGGCACATTACTAGGCTCGGTTGACAAAGGAGTTGTCGAGGTTACTAACTGCTTTTGCGTGCCGCATAAAGAGCACGACGACCAAGTGGAGGCGGAGCTAAGCTACGCCTTGGATATGTATGATTTGAATCGCAAGGTGAACGCTAACGAGAACGTTGTTGGATGGTGGGCCACCGGCAACGAGGTAACAAATCACAGCTCTGTCATACACGAGTATTATGCCCGCGAATGTAACAATCCGGTTCACCTCACTGTTGATACTTCGCTGCAAAGCGGTCGCATGGGTCTACGCGCCTATGTTTGCATCCAACTTGGCGTCCCCGGTGGAAAAACTGGCTGCATGTTCACACCTATACCTGTTGAGCTGACCAGTTACGAACCTGAGACTTTTGGACTCAAGCTCTTGCAGAAGACGGTGACTGTATCGCCAGCACACCGACCTAAGACCGTACCGCCCATGCTGGACCTAGCTCAGATCTCTGAGGCATCTACTAAACTGCAATCGCTGCTGGACCTCATATTGAAATACGTGGACGATGTCATTGCACACAAAGTGACTCCCGATAACGCTGTCGGACGCCAGCTTCTTGACCTGATACACGCTGTGCCACACATGTCGCATGAGCAGTTCACGCAGATGTTCAATGCCAATGTTCGTGATCTGCTAATGGTAGTCACTCTCTCACAATTAATCAAGACGCAGCTACAGCTTAACGAGAAGCTCACATTCCTGCCGACGGCTTAATTGGCGAGCGACTCAATGGGTCCTTTTTAAGTAAATTGTAGAGACTCTCATTTAACGTTAATGCGTCTAAGTAAAATAAAGGACTCAGTGTAACAAAAAACTGTATTTGAATTTTTGTATGTAATATGGAGTGAGGTATATTGTGTGAAAAGTTGTTTTAAGACATTACTTTTGGTTACGTCAAAATTTTAAGTAAATGTTTATTTTATTTCAATCGATTTTTATACTCATTAACAAAGTGGAATGATTATATTGGTTACTATGCTATTGAAGATAGAAACTTGAAATTTGGAACATTATTCGGCGCGTGGAAAATTGGAAAATGCATTTTCCTGTATCTCAGAAACACTACTTGTGAAAGTCCTTGAGAGTTGAGATTTGGAATGTACATATACCCGCGTTGACATCCCAAGTTCAACAAACAATGGATGATATATCTACGCCCATTGGGGGTGTGGTAAATCATCGCTTATCACTCTATGAAAATTTGATTAAGAAAGTCCATCTACAAAACAAGTTATTAAACATTTTATTTGCCATAATAGGTTCTCTACGCAAACTGCGCATCCTCATACGTGATTTTATATGTGTGTGTATGTATATGTTGCTTGCACTTATTAAAAATGGGAGATTTGAGTATATTTTTTGTGCAAATGTATGTACCAAGTAGAAGGAGGCATGGCAGACCAGCAGACTCAGAATTCGCAAGTGATATATAGTCCGATCCCATCTTTAAAGGAGCGTAACAGTTACTCACGTAAAAATTTTGTCGTTCTACCTCTAAAACTGTAAAAGATACAGTTTCACCAAGTACCACGCCCATAGTGGGCGTTGATATATCTGCTCTTTAATATACGTCCGACGAGATTGATCCTCAGATGAAATATCAAGAATTATAAAACAAACTCAAAATAATGTTGATGGAATAGAAAATATATTCCTAAAATCAATTTAATGACAATAATTTATTAATTTATTTCATATGATCCAATAATATATAATTCACAATAAAGGACTTTTCAGTTCTTTTTATTAAAAATGCATGTATTTTATTTCAAAATAAACGGAATTTAGACTGCTTTTTTACAAAAAAAAAAAATTTTTTTCACATACCTACAAAAACCTACAATAATTCGAAACCATAATAATGATATTCACCATTTAATGAATACAAATAACAACGGTAATTAGAATTTAAATTGTTTTATTTATGCAGCTATGTAAAATTTTTAAGTGAATGAAAATTTGTGATTGTGTTTGTCTTTGGGTTTCAGTACTACACCAATTAAGGTACCTTGGGTACGTCGTCAAAATTTCCGTATATATGTAGATCTCTCTCTAGAGGGAGAGAGAAATATATGTATATCCTTCAAGAGGAATTAAACAAAACTTCGATTAAAGAAAATTTGTTCTACTAACTGTAAATACAGCTTGTTCTAAAAAAAATAAATAATCGGAAACGTATCTATCCATGTATTCATACGTACAATATATATATATATATTAAAATTGTAATAAAATGTAACAACATTCATAAAAAGTAAGAATGTTCCAGTCGATTGCCACCGACTGCAGAATACCCATTCACTGTCTATCTGCCACCTCTAAAACTTTGTAAGATATATATTTTCTGATACACCACGCGCCCCGTAGGCGTAGATATACCACCCATATCTTTTTCATCTCGGGCTGTCAGCGGGACTATGTATTCTTAATTTCAACACTTTAACGCTTAAACTTGTAGTTTTTCTGAGATATTGGATATGCTTTTTATGTTCTCCGAAACATCTAGTGGGTGTATCGGGAAAATGTATATATTTTATCAGGCGGGAATATTGAAATTTCAAGTCTTTCTTAATAGAGTCGGAATGGGGTGTGCTCATATGGATAGAAGGGCGGGCGGACGCTAGACAAAGATTGCACAAAACCAATATACTCATTTCCCTTTCGTGGATAACTATACAAATTTATCGCCTTATAAGTTTTATAGAGCGAGAAAGGTTGGTTTTCATAAGATTATATATATATATATATATATATATATATATATATATATATATATATATATATATATCAATTTGGAAATATACATATGTTACCATAAATTTACTTAAACTTTTTAACATTTAAAATATTCTCTACTTGCTGTATTCATTTATGTATGAGTAATTTATAACTATTTAAATATTTATTGCTATAAACAACAACAATCGAAAGTTGCAAACAATCATCCCATCCAGACATCCTTATTAGACGCAGCTGAATTTAATGCCATCGTCGCTGGAATAACAGTTTTGGCAGTGCAGCTTCTGGTTCCGTACGCGAACATCTGTTCCGTTCAGACCGTCGCCCAGTTGCACATGACACACACAGCACTTGAAGCAATTAATGTGATAGAACAGTAATAAGGATTCAATTATCATGGCGGCTCCGCGACCTGCAGCAAAAGACATTGTTAATATATGTTAAGCGAAAATGTAAACAATAAACAAGTAAGAGTACTCTAGTCGAGACTTTTCGACTAGGAGATACTCTGAACCCAATCTTGCAAAAATGCTTATTTTACATACATACGTATTGTAAGCAGCATGTTACACACCCGTTCCCGCACGCATACGCTCACGCGACCTGCTAACTGCAGCTACTGAGCTTAGGCTATATATAAAATTAAATGTTGAATACCTTTTTTGTAGATGGGGTTTCCCAATCAAACTTTCAGAGCGTGATTACGAACAGTATTTGAAAACAGTTTTCGCAAATTAAATTCAAAAGGTAACGTTTAACTTTAAAGATGTAATAGATATAATTGTATAACTAAATAACGATTTGTTGTTTTAATCTATAACATTAAAACGGTAAAAATTATAAAAATTTTTAAAACAATCTCTATTTTCGCGTGCTCAAGCCTCTAGCTTTTATGGCCTCTGACATCGACGAGTGCTAACATACAAGACGGACGGACAGATCCACTCAGCTCATCACGTTCCATTTACGTTACATTTTCACAAAAAATATACACTAAGCTCCCATTTTCAATGGGTTCAGAGTATACGAATATACCGAAATGATTATAAGCTGCCTTTGTTAAGTACCTTGCTGGCAGCTTTCAAATTTATTTACAATGTAATGTATAATAGTTTAATTTTTAAGTTCAGTTTTGGGTAAGTGTGACTGCCTGCTTTACACCCACACAATATATTTGAGTACTTTGTGGTCTCTTCGGCAATTGTCATGGGTACACCCCAAATCTGTGAGAAGCATGTAAGCGCAAAAACGTTAAAGGTGGATAGAGAGAAAAACGGAAAAAAGATAAATGGAAAATAATGCTTGACAGTTATAAATATAATAATTGCAAATTATTGTCCTTAAGATTTAATGAGATTTTAACTACTGAAACGGAATATTTAGTGTTTAAAGTGTTAAAATGTCCTTCATTTAATGAAATTTCATTTAATAAACTAATTTTATATTATATATCCTTTTTTGAATGTTCAGCTTTTCACACTACAAACTTGTCCAATGAATTTTAATGCCCGATCATTATAGGTGTTTTTATGGCATACAGATATACGATAAGCACCGCATAAACGGAGACTAAATGTTTTATAAAATTTTGCACATATGTATATATATATAAAGTTCTCAAGCCTATAAATGGAATCAATATTAGAACTGAATAAGAAATATAAGTTGAAGAAGAACCACACTCACAACCAACGTAGTAGCAAAGTTTACCTAATTCGTCGCCGCAATTCGAACACTTCTTCTTGCCACTAACGCTGAGCATCTTCTCTTGGTTACTGCTGCTGTTTATAAGAAGGTTGTTTTTGACACTGCTGAGAGGTTTCAGCCCAATTCTATTCAGCTGACTGTAGGTGCCATTGCTATCCAGGCTGTATAAAATACAACAGGTGGAATTAGATTTAAGTACTATAAGTGACTCAATATTATATATATATATATATATATATATATATATATATATATATATATATATATATATATATATATATATATATATATATATATATATATATATATATATATATATATATATATATATATATATATATATATATATTGGTCTCTGCCGTACATGTTAACAAAATCAACCATGTACATAAATATATAAAAAAATACAACAAAAAAAAACAAGTAAGAAAGCTCTAATTGAGACCGCTCGACTAGGAGATACCCGGAACTTCGAATAGTTGAAATTCCAAGCATGCTTGATTGTTTTACATACATACATATGTATATATTGCAAGTAAAACATAAACACACATACCCACGCACACAGGCGCAATAATAATTACGCGCTCTGCCAACTGAGCAACAATATGACTATGAAATTAAATGTTTAATAACGCTTTTGTTGTAGATGGACTTTCTTAATCAAATGTTCACGGTGTGCATTTTCAGTATTTGTTTTTTGCAAATACAAAAACTACAAAATGTCTGTATTCACTACACCTATCTGCACAGTATATTTTATGTCTATAGCTTTAATGGTACACATAAATCAAAATCATTCGGAAACGGGATGAGTTATCGAAAAAAAACAACTACTGCGTATGGTATTTACGAGTATACATGTCAAATTTCAGATCTCCAGCTTTTGTGGTTTACGAGATCGCTGCGATCATACAGACGGATGGACGGACCTATACGGACACGCGGCAGAGCCTATAAAATATACATTATAGAAAGAGAAGACTCGATATAGCCGTGTTCATCCGTTTATCCGTAAGCATATAAGCGCTAGGGAAATGAAATTTTGTGACTTTGTTTGTAGGTTCTTATATATCACTTTGCTCTTTTGTAATCGATAGATTTTCTGTTTTAATTGTTATTGATTAAAAGTGGTATCAAAATTTAACAATTTAATAAAAATTTAAGTTCTGTTGTAACTAAAGGTAATATGTGAAAATTTGAATTTTTATAAAATGAAATGAATTTTCTTCTAAGAAATTTTCGATGGCTTTGCCATATTTTATTATTTTCTAGGATACGGATACCAATTATATTTGAAGTTCTATTGTATATATGTTTGTAAGTCAGTATGCATACATTGTATCATAATATTTCTTCTTTAGCTCAATCCATTCAATACAGTGTTGAATGACTATAATAAAATATTTGAAATATTACTATTTTTACCCAAAATTGAAATGAGTATATTGGTTTTGTGCAATGTTCTTCCTGGTATCCATCTCTCAATCTTTAACTATGTTCGTAGGTATACGCAAAAAGTTTTTCGGCTATGGTGGATATACACAAATTGGGGGCCTGATAAACCGGGTAAATTGTTTCTTTTACATTTTTACAGCTACACCGACCAATTTAGTACTTGTGTTACTGGCCTATAAGGATCGATGAAAAATTATAAATCCATACGCGCTATGGGCGTGGTATATCGGATCTGACTATATAGTGATTTTTCCAAAACCTGTTATATTTTGAGCTCAGGTTGACATCGCAACATCAAAAGAATATGGCCGATATGTCTATGCCCATATATCGTCGCAATCCGCTAAGTTTTAAGGCGTGACATACCCAAAAATACCCTGTAAGTTACTGTTACATTACTGTATTCTACGGCCTATTCCAAAATTATGTATATGTGTACGTCTCCTGCAGGCATCACAAAACTGTAAAATCAGATGTTTCTACAGATTTCGAAAATCGAAGTATTCCGCAGTCTGTAGCGCTTGATTACAACATTCTTACTTGTTTTTACTTTTGATGACACCTACCGGTTGCGCTCACCAATGCCTTTACTTTGGACACGTTCCGTAAGCGTCTGTATAATGGAATCGGGCAACGGCTTATCATTAGATGTGGACGACGGCATGGAACGTTTTTTCAGGTTCAGCTGCGTGTGTTGTTGCTGTTGTTCAAGGAGGCGACGATGTTCGACCTCTCGGTTCAGCCAGTGATTCGCACGGTCACTGTTGTAGAGCGATCCGTTATAGTCCGGCATGGATTTATGCTTCTGCAGGCAGGAGACATCATTGGGCAAATTGCATTGTTGTTGCTGCACCTGTACCCACCCATCGGTGTACTTGGGCTTAGGGGTAGCACTCAAGGCCAGCAGCGTGTTGCGTGACAAGTTGCTCAGGTTCTGCACCGACTGATTATTATAAGTGGTTGCTAGGTTGGCTGAGTGATGCGCAGATGTTCCTGTTGACGCAATTTTAATTAAAGAGCCGCCGTAATCACAGCGCTGCCGAGTGTTGACCGCATAGTCCGCTTCCAGACTGTGGCCATTGGTGTTGAGATGCATGGCGCGCAATGGCTTTGTTGGCGGCGTCGGTGGCAGCATAAGACGTTTAGAAAACTCATTTAAATCTGACATAGACTTGCGATAATCTGTATCTAGCTGATGGTAGTGATACGGTGCAAGTGAAAGCGATCGCTGCTGCTGTTGTTGCTGTGGCACATTTGCATATATCTGTTGCGCTGACTGCTGCACCGACTGCTGCGGTTGAAAAGCGCTTAGCATGCCATTGCCAATGCCCAAGCCATGATGTAGATCCTGTAACGAGCGGCGATTGTTGGACATCAACATTTTAACTCCATGTTGCAATTCACGGCGTGCCAGATTTTCACGAAGAAGTAGATTCTCACGCTGCCTTTTCAACTCCTCCTGCTTCAACATAAAAAAGTTAAATCAATTACCTTCAGTTTAATTGACTAGACAAATTTTACTCTTACCGAAAACTGCAGTAGCTCTTGCTCTACGCGCAGCACTTCCCCTTGCTCCCGTATCTTCTCTTCAATGGACAACATCTTTGCATTGGCAGTAGCGGTAGCTTCGCTCAAGGATTTGGTCGCAGCCGCTGCCGCTGTAGCAGATTCCGTCCATGATTCGGCCGAGTTGCCTTTTACCGTTTGTAGCAGCGGGGTCTGTGTGGCCAGCAGCGTCTTGTTCTGATATATGACCTCGTTAACCAGTTGTGATGGCGCCACATCCGCCGGCGGCGGTGGCGGCGGCGGCGGTGTTGCTTCCGACTGAGTATCGTTGTCCTCTGAGGAGTTCGTATAGTGATCGCTGCTTTGACGTGAGTGATTCTCTGACACACCCGAGTCTCGACTTTCACCTGTTGTAATCAATTTTTTACTGTTTTGAGCTACGTACATTTTGCTATAGAAAAGCAATATGGAGCATATAGTCTTCGGCAACATTAATTTAAGTGACGATATTCTAGACTCTCATTAGGAGCGTCACCAATGATATAAAAGCTTCATAAATCCATAAAAAATAATATATTTTTAGAAACATACATTATTATTCAAGACTCTTTTGACAGAAGCTACACCTTCAATTGTAAATTTCTCCGTACAGGACTGTTGTGCGAGGAAATTTTTACAAATTTTATATTCATGTATGGTGGAACGTGACATATTGCGTAAGAACAAGAAAGAATGTTGCAGTCTGGCGCTACCGACTGAAAAATACTCATTCACGTCCCAACACCCAGTTTCAATTACATTACATACGAATTTACTGATTTGATACTCCCCTAATTATCCCCAAATTTTGTACTTAGTGTCATGTGTATTGAATTTTGGTATAAGCCAATTTCTTACAATTCATTTGAAAATATAGTCAATATGTTGAAAATTTCATTATAATCCATTAATTAACTCAGAAGTTATTAAACAAATCATTTAGCCCATTAACAAATGTGCTTGGTAGCACAGTACAAATTTTCCTATGTTCTAAGAAATATCAAATATAATTCAGCTTGAATCATCAGCTGCTAATTAAGTTTCTCGGTCGCTTAGAAATTCAGTGGTGGTGGGTGTAGAAGCGACGAGCATCGATAATAGACATCCTTGGTTCGAATTTTGGCGATTTTTATTTATTAATTATTGAATCGAATTGAATTTAATTATGACAAGTATTGGTACCGCGTATTGCCAAAAGGTCAAAATTCAAATAGTCATTAAATTACGAGTTTTTAGCTCAAAAACTGTAGTTTTTGGTCAGTCCATTGCAGGGGTCAAGGCAAGATGTTGGATGTTTGCACTCAAAAAATATTAAAATTATAGTGTATTTTATATACGACACGACCCAAAAGAGGGTTCAATAACATAGATATGGCTTGCGTTCATACAGACGGACATTGCACAAAAGTAATATACTCATTTCTTTTTCGTAAATGAGTATGAAAATATATTTATAATATTATTATATTATGTTAGTATACTATTTAATCGGGTAAAAAATCATTAAGCTTTTAGGTTAAGATAGAAATTTTGGCTTATAACCATTCAAATAGTTATAAGTTTATTTTATTAACAAGTAAGAAAACTCTATTCGAAGGTGCCCAAGTAGGAAATCCTCAGAACCCTCAGAAGGGCCGATATTCCAAAAAAATCTTTATTTTTCATATGTATATATTGCAAACAATACACCTACGCATGCACACATAAGCTCGTGGTCTGCAATCTACGCAGTTTTCGTAGCGACTGCCCTTCGGCTGCAATATTCAAAATATATTTAGTTACTTTTGTTGTAAATGGACTTTACTAATCACATTATGACATTCATATGTGTGTATTTGTTAAGCACTTATTGGAAATACATGTTATGCAAATTAGTACATTGGTACACATAAATCGAAGTAAATTTTCCGAAATTGATCGATAATTAGTACTGCGTATGGTATTCACGAGTATACATATAGTATTAGATCTCTAGCTTTTGTGGTTTACAAGATCGCTGCGTTCATAGACAGACGCACGGACGGGCGGACAGACGAGCAGGGCTATATCGACTCAGCTCGACGAGCTGATCAAGAATATATATACTTTAGGGAGTCTGCAACGTCTCCTTCTCCCTGTTACATACATTTTCACCAAAACATTTCCCATTTCCATGGGTTTTGGGTATAAAATGTCCCTTAAATGTAAATATAAGATTTTGAGACTTTAACTTCAATATATATTAGATAACTGAATTTCGAATTTGGTTTTTAATCGATATTGTTATCGATTAAAAACCAAATTCGAAATTCAGTTATCTAATATATATTGAAGTTAAAGTCTCAAAATCTTATATTTAAATTTAAGGGACATTTTATACCCAAAACCCCCAAAAACAGGAATTGTTATCATATTTTTAAAATAAACTCCATTTGCACGTTATATACATTAACCTACAAAAATTTCAAGTCTTTGGCTCTTATATGTTCTGAGATTGACCCGCTCAAACATACGGACAGACGGACATACGAATAGACGGACAGGTCTCCCCGATCCCTGATCAAGAATATACCTACTTTATGGTGTCAGCTGCGTCCTTCTGCTTGTTACATATATTTTAACAAAGAAATTATACCGTTTTTCAAATTTTTAGGGTATAAAAACGGTTATATGTTTTAATTTTCTTAATTAACTGATTAGTTTATATACATTGACAGTTGTCCTCCAGTTGGGTTGACGCACTAAGCGGATTATTTATACTTAGCCTCAATTTCTATTTCCAGACCCTGTACAGCAATTTCGCTTTTCTGCTCTATTGGCTTTCAATCGTCAACCCTCGCTCACCTGTATCCGAACTGTCGCAGAGACCTGCCTTTATATACAGTTGTTTCTCGAGCCGTCGCTCCTCCTGAAGCAACTGGGTCATTTCTGGCGGAGTGGCCACCGTAATCTGAAGGTAGCTATCTACATCATCGCGAACGACGTCTGTTTCGAAGCCTAGGAAGCTAGAACGCTTGTTACGCAGGTCCTTCTTGATCCGCATTGTCGAGCTTATGCGATCAGTGGGTGGCGGCGTTGGCATACTCAGACCTGGGTTACTCTGCAGCTGGTGGCGTGTACGACTGGAGATGGTCTCATATGTGTTGTCAGGTAACCAGGTGTCCCCATCTAACTCATTATCGTGTGAATTGAGGCTGAGCTGCTTTATATCCTCTGATGTAGTTTCCGAGGGCGGTGGCGGCGGTTTCTCCTTGGGTGGCTCCAATGCTGGGGCCAAGCTCGCGACACTGTGGGTCAGCTCCATGCCCATGTAAAAAATGTCAATGTTCTCATAGACGGGTATAGGGCGCAGATGTTTTGGTGCATCGTAATAAGGCTCTGTTGCTCTAGGAACCTGGTAATAGGGTTCTAAGTCAGCAACTGTTTTTTTTGCATTAGATTCGATTTGAGAGTTGTTGCTGATGTTATTGTTTTTATTATTAGTTTGATTATGCTCATTATTATTGTTAATGTTGCTTTTATTTGGAATGTTTCTTATATTGTTACATCTTATCAAATTCATGCTCGCTGTCAGTTCAATATCTAATTTTTCCATAGATATTGTCGACTTAATATTTTCATATATTGGCTCCACTCTATCGATTGCCAGATGTTGCTGTTGCTTTTCTGATTCTACAATATCCTGTTTCACTAGCTCCTCTACCGTTTTCTGCTCATCCGTTTTATTTGGTATTGCAATATTCGTTTCCTCCGCTTTCACCCTCTTCTTCATAATATCTAATTCCGTCTCTTTCTTATGTTCATCCTCTAACTTCTCGAGGTTCACTTTGCTTTCAGTATTATGTCGATCCTCCTTCATGACCTCCGGCGCGCTGCTGGCCTCCCTGTCAATGGCTGCGAGTGCCAAATCAAGAGCTTCGTTGATCTGTGATTTGCATTTACGAGTGACCAAATAAGCCGCAAAACGTCCAAAAGAGAGAAAGAGCATGAGACAAAGAAAGAGAGAAAGACAAAAATGCGCCATCATCACACATAATTAAATTAAGTTAGTTTATACAAATGTTAATATTGCATAGTTAACAAGAGCACAAATTAAATAAAAAGTATTCAAAAACACAGCTAACAATTCTTTATAAAAGATATATTAGAAAATTAAATAACTAATCTAATTCAGAAACAGAGTTCAATTAGTTACAGCTCAGAAAAAAAACACACTTAATTAGACCAGTTTGTACTCATTGTTATACTAAAAACAATTAAAAAAAAAGCTCATGTCGAGGGTACCTGACTAGAAGATCGCCTGAACTGTACGAAGAGCCCACATTCAAAAACATGCCTATTTCACATATATATTGCAAACAACACATTTGCAGATATAGATACTGATAACTGCGCAGTTTGCGTAGCGACTGCATTTGGGCTGCAATATGCCAATATTATGGGAGGATTATGTATGTAGGATTTTTTTAATCAAATTTTCACAGGGTGTATATGTATTTGCCAAAGCACAAATCTCTAGTATTTGAAATATGTAGCTAATTTACGGCGTGGTCGGAAATATAACAAAAATCTTATTTGTATAAAGCGGTCATAAAACTAAATACAAGATTTTGAGATTCTAACTTCAATATTGTAATACACATAATTTTTTAACTGAATTTTCATTTTCGGTTTTAATCGATAACAAAAAAGGCGGTAATAGCTATTAACTACTTTAAACAAACTACGAGTGCTCTACAGGAAACTAAAAAGTCTCTAGCTCTGATATTTTCTGAGATCGAGCTGTTCAAGCAATAACAGACAGACAGGACTGAATCGACTCGGCCTGATCAAAGATAGACCTTTTTATGGGGTCTGCTACGCCTGCTTCTGTCTGTTACATATATTTTAACAAAACCATTATACCATGTTTTCCCACTTTCAGAGGGTATAATACGTATGCAATCGGGCGTTACCGACTCACTCATACTCATTCCAAAACATTGTAAGATGTAGATTTTCCAAATTGCTATGCCCCTAATTATTTCTAAATTTTGTATTTAGTCTCATGTTAATTTTATACAGTATTGATTTATTGTATCGGCGGGTACTTAATTTTATACTTTCACTTTTCACACTTTCTTATGTAATATAAAATTTATGTTGACGCCTGATCGGTCGGTGCGGATTTTTGTGTTTACCATTGCTGTTGATCAGAAATTCATTGCACACACTGATATAGTATACTGTACAGATTAATGGAGCTTGCCCTATAACTATTATATATATATATATTGCTGTATTTTTGTGTTGCCTGTTATAGAGATAAAACTACTTATGAAGCAGATTGTCAATGTTTGGTTGGAAATAGTTGATAAGAATCGACCACAACTGTTGAAAATCCAAACTCAACTAATGCAACTATTGCAAGAGTCGCACTTTTATTCAGAGAAAAGCAAAATACTGAAAAGCCAATATATGTATATGTAACATTGCGAGGGATAGAATATCTGTCTGGTAGGGTCTAGATATAGGCAGAGGCAAGTATTGCTTTTGTTATGTATATAATACAAAGATGTACATACATTGGTGAACATGCAAAACAAACAACTTAAAAGGTAGAAGGAAAATACATAACAGCAAAAAAAAAACAAGAAAAAAGCAAAGAACCAATAAATGAGACAAGTAAATAAAAGAAATGACACAAAACGTGAGCGGAAGAAAAAAGGGGATTTGGATATGGAAGAGACACGATGGCTTACCTCGAAAATTGTAAACTTGCAACAACTTTTGCTGGCAGTAAGCATGTAAACTATGTAACTGTAGCACATATTATATTTATATTTGATAAATTTTTACATTTAGCCAACAGTATGATCGCAAGTCATGTAAGAGAAATGCGTACAAGATAACGTTCATATCAGAATAAATATATATAGATATATAAGCATATATAGATAAAAACGTTTTAAATAGCCTTTACAGTTAAGCCTTTAACCCTTGGGGACTTACTTACGCTAATTCATCTGAACATAATTAGGAAAAAGGCACATGGGAACGTGTTTGTTTATACCAGAGAAAGTCTTCCATGCATCACGCCGCATTTAAAACTATATTTATATTATGGTTATTCAGGTAAAATTATTCCCGCCTATGAAAAGTTTACCAAAGCAGTAAAAAAAAACAGGGCAGACCAAATAAGCCCTTATACAATATTTGCTCAAAATAAATTTATGAGTTCTACTGCTTGCATATGAATTGAATATTGAACATATTTCCATGTTTTCAATGATCCCGAACACTTTGGTATTTTGTTTTTGTTTACTCAAAAAACAGCATAACATTAAGTTTATTATATTTTATTGTTTTAGTTTATTTTATTTTCTATACTTTTTGAAATATTTTCTTTTAGTATTCATTTTCATCACGTTAGGTAAATAAATTATACATAAAACTAATGCAATGTTTCACATTTTTTTTTTTTACATATATGTAATTTCGTGTTTTAATGAAAAAAATCTTTTTAGTAATAAGAACAAAGAACAGTTACGAGCCCACAATAATAAAAAATTTAATAAAAATATACTTGTTGATAAATAATTCATTCGATTGGATTTAGATTTATTATATAACGCAGACAAGTTCGCTAAACTATTATCAGGAGTATATTATTTGCCTAGATTAAATTTTTTTGCTGAGTATATTTTTATGTAAGGTTTTAGAAAAGTATTCGAGCATCGAGTCCCATAAATGTTCCCGTTATTTAGTGACCAACAATCCCACCAACCGTCGACACTAGATTGTTGAGCTCATCGTCGAGTAGGTTGCTAATCTCTTCGCTCAATGCTTGCTCCGTACTGTGCTCTTCGAGTATTTCATCTGAGGTTATGGTTTTTGGTGTCTCAATTTTTACTGGAGCTGTAGTTTTTGGTAATGGTGGAGGTATGACAGAGAGCTCTTCGTTAGCCAAATAGAATTTTGAGTTATCCACCCTAACAAATTCATCAGCACTGACCACATCTACGCCGCTGCGAGTGCTGGTAAGGACCACATTAGGCTCAAGAGTTTCATTGAGCGTGGGATGAGGATGAGGCGTTGTCGACTCGTCGTGATTTCCAAAATTGCGACGCAAAAAATCAAATATATTAATCCTATTCTTCTTATCTTTGCATTTCTTTTCCTTCTCATTGCCATCCTTTAATGATTTGGGTAAGTTAGGAGGTGTAATTTTCTTGATATTAATTTCTGTATCTACAATATTAGTTAGTGTAGTGATCGGTTGCTCTGCATTCGCGGGTTGATAGCCAGTTCTACCAATGGCGTCTGTGTTGGAAGCCGATAAACAGCAAGCACTGGGTATTGGTATCTTCGATTTGCGACTCACTGTTGGGGTGTAAGGTGTAGATACGTTGGGTGTGTTATGCCCGGTAGATGCATCTCCCACGGGTAGCGACGCTTTCATCATTCTGCCAATGGCCACACGCTCCTCGGCAATAATCTTCTCGCAATTGTCCTTTAGCACCTTTGAGTGTGCGGCACGTACATTGCTAATTGACGAACTAGTTTTGGTATTATTAGTTTTACTTTGCTCCAAGATGCCCTGAAATCCATCACAACGCTTCACATCTTCATCGTTTATTTGATGGTATCTAGTAGATGGTATAGGCTGCTGTCGAACGTCGATGCTTTCACAATTGGGTTCTTGGGCGGCCGCCAGGCAGTCCAGCAGACCCACACATAGGGAAACATCCACTTCTGTCGGTGCTGTTGAGTCCATCTCCTCCTTGATTATGCCATCGCAGCTCTGCAGGTGCTGCTCAGTTATTACGTCATAGCCAGTGCTGGGCAGCTTGGGCACATTGTTAACATCTATTTTTTTACACATTGGCTCCTCTACAACCTGTTGATTTAAATGTGTGCGGTCTTCAGGTGTTACTTCTAGCTGCTGTTTGATTATCTCATGTTCAATAAACTTCTGACACAGTGACAGATCTAAGGTATGAGAGCTCTTCGATCCTGGTGATGTAGGCGCTGAATTGGCGAGCTTAAACAAGCTGGACTCGTTAGGTGTACAAACACACAGGGCCGGCATTTCAGAAGGCGAACTTACATGTACCTCAATTGAATCATTTGGTGCTAAAGGATCTAGATTGAGTTGCTTGGCGAGTGACTTTACAGGCACCTTGGTTGTAGGGGGCGTGTGCACCACAGCTTGTGTCTGACCCACGATAGGTGCATAGTCCCCAGAGATCTGGTCAAACGCAAAATCCACATCATCTTTCATGGGTACAGCCATGCTATTTGGCTTGGATGAAACGGGTGACGTTATCTGTGGTATGCGACTGCATGGCAGAGCATTTGTTAATGTATTTGATATTGCATTGAAATTTACATTTGTCTTTGGAATTTGAGAGGAGCACGTTGAAGTAGAAGTCGACAAACGACTGATAGTTGGATTGTCTAATGGCATTGGTGGCGATGTAGTCTGGCCAAAACAACTAGATAATGCTTTCACTGTATTAGGCTTAGGCAACTCATCAGCTGAAATTATGGTAACGCAAGGTGAACACATCACTACCTCTTGCTCACTTTTACCATCCTTTCCGACTATTGGCTCTTCTTTTAAAGCTCGTCTGACCGGAGGTGTCGGTGGTTTGTCCAATCGGCGCGAATTAAATATCTCGACGCGTCCGATAATGCTGAATTGTTGAGGAGTGTCGGCTGTGGGTTTAACACGCACTGCCTTTGGCGACATTTGTGTTTTGCCTACTGAGCGTGGTATTTGTGTAGTCTTCTGGACTACTGTGTCTAAAACATTAGAAAGCGGTTTCGTTGTAGGTGCAGCAATTGATTGCTTTAAAGGAGTCGATTCTGGTGCTGATATTGAGCCCGAATCCAAAGTAGAAGACAGAAATGTTGGAGTTTCTGTCTTGGTAAAGTTAAAGATCTGGCTAAGCTGCCCGGGCGGCGACTGTGCTACCGGTAGCTGGTCGTTTGCCTCCTCATTGAGTTCGTAGTCATTCTGAAAGGTGTCCTTAAACATTTTCAACAAATTGCGCGCATGGACCATTTCATTGGAGTGCATTCTACACAAGTTACAATTTTGTGGATGGGTGATAAAGGGATTAGGATGGGTATTGTGTATGGGTTGTACCGCCACCGTATTAGAAGCTGAAGCTACTGCAACATTATCATAATTATAATAATCACGGACACCCCTATGTGGACTTAATATAAAGTGGTTAGTAGAACTTACACTAAATTCCATATCCCGAGCCGATGGCTGAGTGACTGTTGTTGTTGTGGATGTTGCTGTTACAGATGCTGCTGATACTGTTGCTGCTGCAGCGTTCAACACTGTTGGCTGCATATCAGTAAGCTCATCGAATTCAGCTTCAATTTGATTGACTGCATTTGCTGCCGCCTCTAGCTGACGCTCCTCTAGTGCAAGAGCGACTATTGCCTCGTTAAATTTCTGCTGCTGTTGCTGCTCCTTAAGCAATTCATCGTTATTGTCCTCCTGAATGCCGCTGTCATCGTGCGTTGTCTCTTCTACAATCAGCGATGGAGGCGTCAACCTCTGCTCCCTCTGCTGTTGTTTTTCCTTTTGTTCCTGTTCTCGCATGCGTTGCTCCTCGCCACGCATAATTTCCAGCTGCCTGGCATCGATGAGCGCTACAAGCGGTGGTTTCTTTTGCTGCTGCTGATTCTCCTCTTTGGTAATGGTATGCTGCCGTAGACTGTTAAGGCGGTATTTTAATGGCGGGACAGCTACATCCACGGCCTTAGTAGAGTTAAAATCATTGCGCTGCTGTTCGAGGCTCTGCATGCGATCACGTATACTACATATATCGCTGGACAGATGCTTTATCTCCGGATTGGTCGTGGGTTTAGTAGCGGCGTCATTACCATTCGTCAACCACTCATGGAGTATTAGCTTTTGCTTGGATGCCCCGAAATTTGGTATCAAGGTTTTTGGCTCAGAGTCACGTTGCTGGAAGATCTCTTTGCGCTTTGATATGTCTATCTTAGGTAGTTCCATTTTTAGCTCCTCGGCCCCCTCCTGTGTGTCGCAGGGGGATTTTACCTCGAAACCACTTAACCGATCCTCGATCTTGCTACCACGACATGTGGAGTAACCAATGGTTTCACCAGTGCCAGATACTGTATTATTGTTGCTTATTCTGCAACTGCTGCTGGCTCGCTGCACGCGCTGCTTGTAATCCTGTATGGCGCCTTCATAGGTATACTCACAAGGATCGGGGGAGCTGGTCAGGGCTGTGCTCGACGATGTATTGTGGCCAGGTGATATAATGTAATTCGTTGTAGCTTCTGCTATTGCTGTTGCTTGAGTGACAGTCTGCAGTTTGCTGGTATTCGCTGTGCTCGCATGGTTGCTAATGCTGCCATTGTAAGTTTCGTTTCTGTTGATAAAATTCGGTTGCTCCTTAACAGCAGCTGTTGTACCAATGACTTTGTCCAATTCGGGGTTGTCACTCTGTTAAGCACAGAATAGTGATTTAGATTAGTATTGGGATTTATATTCATGCAAATATATGCGAATATATTTTTATACCCTGAACTCATTTAAAATTGTAGATCAGATATATATTTTTGTGAAAATGCATGTGACAATTTTGATTTTGGATACCAGTTTGCCCAAATTTATAAAAAAACAAGTAAGGAAGCTCTAGTCGAGACTGCTCGACTAAGAGATACCCTGAACCCTTCGAATAGCCGATATTCGAAGCCTGCTTGATTATTTTACATATATGTTGCAAGCAACACATACACATACGCACGCTCACGAACGTATTATGAGCACGAGCTCTGCTAACTGAGCAGCGGCTGCGCGTGGGCTGCAATATGCCTATGATATGCGAAATTAAATGTTTAATAACTTTTTTTGCAGATGGACTTTCTAAATGAAATTTTCACAGTGTGTTTATGGCATTCATATGTGTGTATTTGTCAAAGCACAAATCTCTAGTATTTAAAATACGGGTTTTGCAAATTGTGGGCGAAGGGGGCGTGGCATCCAAAATCCAAAAACTGAAAAATGTCCGCATTCACTATAGGTGTAGTAGTACACCTATAGTGCACAGTAAATTTGAAGTCTCTAGCTTTAATGGGTCACTTAATTGAAAGTCAATTTATCGAAATATATCGAAAATTCGGGAACGGGATGAGTTATCGAAAAAATAAAAGAAACACGTATAGCGTATGGTATTCACGAGTATACATGTCAAATTTCAGATCTCTAGCTTCTGTGGTTTACGAGATCAGCGCGTTCAAACAGACGGACGGACGGACGCACGGACAGACGGACAGGGCTTAATCGACTCAGCTCGTCGAGCTGATCAAGAATATATATACTTTATGGGGTCTGCGATGTCTCCTCCTGTTACATACATTTTCACATAAACATTATACCCTGATTTCCCATTTTCAATGGGTTCAGGGTATAAAAACATATTTCAATACTAGAGACTTGTGCTTTAAGCTAGAGACTTGAAAGTTTGAATATATACTTTTCTATATACTCGTTAGATAGTGTCAAGATTATCCCGATGCGGCCACTAGGAGTGTGGCAAACCGGAAAATGCATTTTCCTGCACTACCTTTTGAAGTCCTAGAGAGTTGAGATTTGAAATATATACTCGTATTGACATCCCAAGATTCAAGATCCCACTGGTGTTGGCTAAAACTTTATCTTCTACAGTTTTAGTTTTAGTACTAGAAGCTTCAAAATTCGATGTGGAGCTACTAGTGATCTCATCTATCGATTCCCCAATTATTATTTTTACGTCTCTATTGGAGCGTACCATATCTTAAACCAAAAACGTGTAATTATATCATTTTTGGAGTGTAATCATCTAAAAATAACAGCAGTAGCAATGCTTATCAAAAAAAATAAATAAAACAAATAAATAAAAAAAATCCCCACCGTGCCAATATTCGAACCCAAGGTGTCTATGACCGACGAGCGCTGCTCTTACTAACATCGGCACTGCACTTAAACGAAAGGACGAACCTGCATTAACATTTCTATTTTATGAGAAATTAAATGTTTAATAAGTTTGGTTTCGTAGATGGACTTTCTTAATCAGAGCGTGATTATACGAAGGTTGCTAGCGTAACAAATCGGGTGAAACTGTATCTTCTACAGTTTTAAAGCTGGAACGTCCAACTTTGGCACATGAGTTACTGTTACGATCTTATAAAGATCGACCAAAAATTATATATGCCCGCTGGGGGCGTGGCAAATCGGATCTGACTATAAAGCAATTTTGCAACTTCTGTTATATTTTAAACACTATTGATTCTAGGGACTTAGACTTGGTACTTGAGTGTAAGCGTCCAAAATTCACTGTTTCCTTGCCCTAGATCGCTGCCATCGACTGGCCAAAAATGCCCACTGGGGGTAGCAAATAATAGAAAACTACCGTTTTTTAGCTAAAAACTCACAATTGATAGACTTTTTGGACTTTTACCAACTTAATTGATTTGATAAATATTATGAATGTAAAAAAAATAAAGAAATAAAAAAATAAAGAAAGAACCTCCGACTCCATGTATGAGTTCGAATTCATCACTTCCTCCTACGACGCCATAACTTTGCTTGTCAAACCAATAATAAATAAATAAAATGTGTATAAAAATCGACTTCGCCAGGGGTCGAACCAAGAGTGCCTATGATCGGCGCGCGTCACTTCTATCACCAACACCCCTGAATTTCACAGCAAACAAATAACTTAATTAACAGATGATTCACGCTGAATTCTACTGTATTTTATTATTATTATTATTATTTCTTAGAACATATGAAAATGTTTTCGGTGCAGCGAAGCACATTTGTCAATTGGATAATCGTTTTGCTGAATAATTTCCGTATTACTTAATGGATTTTAATAAAGTTTTCTGCATATTAATTATATTTTCAAAAAAAATTATGATAAACGTGGGTAATTAATAGTTGTTCATTAAAAAATATAATATTGATCAAAAAAGTAATCATATTTATTCACTATCGAAATAGCCTGTACGAAAAAAGTATGCCTGTACGCATAATTTTTTTAAGTGTATATGTAAAATGCATATCTGCAATTTCGACTATTCGCATGATTCAGGGTATCTCCTAGTCGAGCGGTCTCGACTAGAGCTTTCATACTTGTTTTTAGCGTATTTTAAACAAACCAAAAATATGTGCTAAAACAAATATAACGATATGTTTATTATGGGGTTATCATGGCGTCTGCGGGGGTTGTACGCGACAGACAGACCAAAAGGGCTAAATCGACTCGCCTTGTCGCCATAATCATTAATATATATACTTGATTGTCTGCCATTCGTTCTGCTGCCTGTTACATACATTTTATATTGTATTAATCATTATATCCTGATATTCCCATTTTTAATGGGTTCAGCGCATAACAAGTAAGAGAGCTCGACTAGGAGATACTTTGAACCCTTCGTAGAGCCAATATTCAAAAACATGCCTATAATGCATATACATATGTATATTGCAAGCAACACACACATATACATATGAAAATGCACTTTCTTAATCAAATTTTCTTATACAAGTAAAAGTTATTAAGTTAAATTTTAAGCAAGTACCGGTGCGTCTAAACTATTTATAGAAAGAGAATAATTCTTCAGTACTCACAATAACGCTGTTGTTCTCATAATCTTCCGATAAGCTGCTTTTACCGCTAGCGCTGCTAGTGCCGATACCCAAATCGCTTAAATCATTCGTTTCGTCTTCGTTATAAACGGCAAGTGATGCCAATTTCACAAGTCCGCGCGATCCTCCGCGCTCAGCTCTGAAAGAAATACAAACCATTTAATTTAGATTACATATATATATATATCGTATATATATATTTATATATATATATATATATATATATATATATATATATATATATATATATATAAATATATATATACGATTTTCGTCATTGCTGTACAACTTCTACTTACCGGTCCTCCATCATTTCGGTAAATGTTTTCGATTTTCGTCTCGTGCGATCATGTTCCTCCAGTTCAAGCTTTTTTGTTTCCACCACACGATCTATGATATGCTCTACACGTTTTCGTCGTGATGATTTCCAATTATCAAGGTTCTTTATTTTTGATCGTGTAGAAAAATAACAAAAATTAGAATATAATAATTTATTAATTATTCATATTGTACTATATACATATATAAAGGTACTGAAAAGAAAAAATTGTAAACTTTCCTTGTATTTACACATAACAATGCTGAAACGTGTTTTAAATTATAATTATCATCCTCATCGAGCAATTGAAAGGAGCATGTAAATCACATCTATTTGTCCGACTTAACATATACTAGTTAGTATTCCCAGACATTATATTTTAGATTTTGGGATATTAACATAAGTTTATCAGTATTATCAAGTACTAAAAATATTAATTCACATCCCAAGTAGCCACTTCTAAAACATTCCAACATTTGAATTTACCGATTTGGCGCGCCCCTAAGTGTCCCCAAATTTTTTATTTGCTGTCATGTGTATTTTATCCAAGTTTTACCTTTTTATATATATCAACTTCTTTCAGTTTAGTTGAAAATATATATTCAATACACTAAAAAATTGCATGAAAATCCAACAAAACGTTTAGGAAATTACAAATGAGCTTGCCAGTATTGCGAACATGTTCCTATGTTCTAAGAAATAACAAATGCTATAGAATATAGTTTGATTTAAGTTTCATCAGCTGCTAATTAAGTTTCTCGTTTGGTTCAAAAGACAACAATGTTATAAAATTTTGTTAATCAATAAAAGTGATAAAAGGTCAAAAAGTCGTTAAACTGTAGTTTTCCTCGATTTTCCACGCTCTTATGGGTAGACATATAATTTTTGGACAAACCAAAAACAACAAGTAAGGAAATTCTAGTCGGAGGTGCCCGACTAGGAAATATCCTAAACCCTAAATTAAAAAATTAAAAAAAAATAAAAATAAGTGTAACTTGCATACAAAAATTTTTAACGGCAGTTTAGAGCATCGAATCCGGGTCTGCATGTCGGCGATCGGCGCTTCTACCAACACAGCCGTTGCACTACATGAGAGCGAGATTCCTAAGTAAAGTTATTGAGCTACTGAGCTACTGCTACTGAACTTCATCCCCAATTTGTCTTTGTTGTTGTTGTTATGAATTCTTAGAATTTTCTAGATGCTTCTGCTGCTGTTAGCACGTGCATGTGTACGTAAACGTTTGTTAAATGTTTTGCTTAATAACATAATAGATTTGATCTATACATACATATGTATATTACATTGACTTTATTTAAATTATATCAATGTTATTCTTATTTTATATATTTAAGCTAAATAAATATAGTCTCTAACTATAAAGATGTAGAAGATATAATTTTAAAACTGAAAATCGATTTCGTTTTTAATCGCTAAAAAAAAAACAAGAAAAGTTATCGAATTTCTAAAACAAACTACGCGTGATATACAGGAATCTATAAAAAAAAATTCAAGTCTCTAGCTATTATAGGTTCTGAGATCCACGCGTTCAAACATACGGACAGACGGACAGACAGACAGACGGACAGGGCTCAATCGACTCGGCTTGTCGTCTTGATTAAGAATATATATACTGAATGGAGTCGGCCACGCCTCCTTCTGCCTGTTACATACATTTGGGCTGCAACAAAACCATTTTACCCTGATTACCCATTTTAATGGGTTCAGGGTATAAAAAATGCGAATATTACAGCGTATTTTTAGGTATGACATGCCCCAAAAGAGTCGTAACAATAATATTTGGTGAATAGATAGACGAGGTCACCAGTAACTCAATATGCCAATTTGCAGCTTCTGGCAATGAAACAGTATGAGTGATAAACTTTTTCGGTTTGTCACGCCCCCTGTGGGCGTAGATATATCCATAACTTTTTATACTCTGAGCCCATTGAATATGGGTATAATGTATTTTGTGAAAATGTGCGTAACAGTATATAATTTTGTTTTAATTTGTTGAACATTTAATTTAATTTTATATAAGTCTATACAATCTGTAATACCATTTAAAAACGTGATTGGGCGGGTTTCAGAGTATTTCCTAGCTGGACACCACGGATTAGCGTGTTCTTATTTTTTTGAAGATGGACTTTCCTAATCAAATTTGTACATCGTGATGATATTATACATATGTATTTATTATATTATACATATGTTTTTATTGTATTATATGTATGTTTTTATTATAGTATATGTATGTATTTATTATATTATATGTGTATTTATTTATTATATATATATGTATATATTTATTATATTATATATATGAATTTTCCGAAGTATTAGTATTTAATTTTTTTCGGTTTTTTAAATTTCATAAAAAATCGTATACAAATGAATTTTGATTTCGTTTTTATTCAGCAATTCAGTAATACTTCTACAGTTTTACTGCTAGAAACTTCAAAACTTCTATTACGAACGCCACAACGCCAAAATTTCATAGCAACCGAATAACTTAATTAACAGATGATTCACAACGAATTCTACTGTATTTGTTATTTCTTAGAACATAGGATAATGTTCACGGAGAAGCCGAGCACATTTATAAATTGGCTAAACGTTTTGTTGAATAATTTCTGTATTATTTAATGGATTTTAATTTATTAATATTAATTATATTTTCAACTGAATTGTAAGAAATTAGTATATAGAAATAGTATATGGCAAATTGGTAAATTCATACCTTGGAATTTATTTTTATTTTATTTATTTTATATTCAAATTGACAAAACGTGAGTCAAATTACAGTAATAATGTAAAAGCCTAACAATAACAATATTTAACAACAATATCACTAATTCGATTGGGGCGAGCTATGCCGTTTTGGAACTGAGTGCTGGTGTGTGAATAAGTATTTCGCAGTCGGTAGCGCACGACTGCAACGTTTTTACTTGTTTGGCATTGAGCTTACCAACTTTTAATAGGTTTTAGGCTCAATTTTGTTCCATTCTTTAATATGAGCATTCTTGAGGTCACTTTTTCTAAAAATTATGTGTTCGAAATTTTTGTTTAAGTATGTACCATAGATGTTCGATGATATTTATATCAGTTTCCATCAGTTTTGGTCTGGATTCTCGATTTTTTCGGTACTTGGTATTATGTTATCCTTTACGATGTTTATATACTCATACTACTTCACACTTTCGTCGATAAATAGCAAATCATCATAAACCATCACGTGACCTACACCATACTTCACAGCGGGACGTAAACTAACAAAATTCATCTCAATATTTGATTTTAACCATACTGTTCTTCGCATCATGTATTTCGAATTATCCGTAAAAATAACATAATTCCGTATACTTTGGTACCAACTTACTCACTTACATATACACATATAGAGTTTCAAAGCCCACAGTACTTACATTCTGCCATTCCTCAGGTTCCTCTTTCTTCACCTCCTTTAGCTTTTTGACCTCCTCGGCCTTTCTTAGCTGCTGCTGTGCCGTCTGATATAAATTGCATGGCTTGATCTGAACAAATTGCATTGGATTTTTGGATGGGGGTGGTGGAGTGGGACGAGTAACTCGTGCCTTTGCCACATACGATGTCGGATCGGGTGATGTTATGGGCTGAAATTGTAATAATTTTTATAATATTATTATAATAATGCTATAGGTGCAATTAATATATGAATTGTTTTAATTACGCTGCTAAATCAATTTATCCGGAGTCAAGTGCTATATATCTTCACGATTTTGAATAGAAATAATACTATTAAAAGTGCCAAAGACTTGAAATTTAGAATATGTACTGGATTTGACAAAACTTGATCAGAGAGATACGGCGATATATCTGTGTTCAGATATGGTATGAACAACAGAAAAATTGTATATCTCCTAAAGTTTTGAAATTAAAAGTCAATCAAGTAAAAACGTTGTATTCGGGTGCTACTAACTGCGAAATACTCATTCACGTCCCATTCTCCCAGTTTTAACATTCCAAACTGAATGAAAATATGAATTTACCACGCTCCTAATTGTTCTCATATTTTGTATTTAGTGACATGAGTATTTTTATACAATTTTAATATTTATTAAATACTGATTTTTTCAATCAATTTCTAAAGTCCATAGTAATTAGTATACAAAACGTTGAACCAATTGATAAAAGTACTATGGAGAAGCGCCAAGTATTGCGAACATTCTGTTTCTTTTTGCTTGTTTTTGTTAAAATGTATGTAAAGGCAGAAGTAGGCGTGGCAGACCGAATAAGGTACATATATTCTTGATCAGGGGGACAAGCTTCAGTTGCGTTGCTCATAGAAGCGACGCGCGTAGATCATGGCACCCTTGGTTGGAGCCTCGGGTGAAGTTGGTAGAGATGGCGTCGTGGTAGAGATGACGAATTTCGACTCGTAAGATGGTAAAAGCCCAAAAAGTCAATAAATTATGTGTTTATTGCTCAAGAAAAGTGGTTTAATTCTATTTTCCACGCCCCCAGTGGGCGTTGACATATATTTTTTGCCAGTCCATGACAGGGGTCTAGAGCAGCGTAACTGTGTATTTTACACTCAAAATATTCGAAAATTACAGGGTATTTTTGAAGAGATCACGCCCCAAAAGGGGCGTAAAAATAATTTTTGGCCGAACGATAGAGGAGGTCACCAGCAACCTACCAGTCCAATTTTGCTAGCACTAAAACTGTAGGAGCTATAAACTCGTGCGGTTTGCCATGCGCCCTGTGGGCGTAGATGTATCCGCAATAGCTTTTAGAACTTGGGACGTTAATACAAGTATATGTACCAAGTCTCAAGTTTCTAGCACCAATATTGTTCAAAATATAACCGAAGATGCAAACTTGATATATATTCAGATCCGATTTGCCACGCCCCTAGTAGGCGTAGATATATAGTTTTTTGTCGATCTTTATAGGATCATAACAGTTACTCAAATGCCAAATTTGGTTGTTCTATCTCTAAAACTGTATAAGATACGGTTTCACCCGATTTGCCACGCCTCCAATGGGCGTCAACACATCCGCCATAGCTTATTCAACTTGAGATGTCAACTTGAGATGTCAACTCGAGTATACATCTCAACTCTCTAGGACTGCTGCAAGTAGTATTTCTGACATACAGGAAAATTCATTTTCCAATTTGCCACGCCCCTAGTGGGCGTATCGGGAAAATCTTGATACTTTATCTGAAGAGAGTATACACGAGTATATATTCCAAATTTCAAGTCCTAGCTTCAATAGCATAGAAATGCTTTGCGTTCATACGGACGGACAGCAAGACAGACATTGCACAAACCCAATATACTCATTTCACTTTGTAAATGAGTATAATAAATAAATAAATTCACTATGGAGATTTTGTGCATTTTGCATTTTGAATACAACCAAATATCATATATGGATTACCAAATACGACAACAAATATTATACCGAACAGTGCAAATCAATTCCTTGCAGTATATATATATATATATATATATATATATATATATATATGTAATTGTTGGCAAATCAATAGATGAGGTCAAGAAATTGCGATTTTACAGCTCAAAAGCTCCGATTTAGAATATAATTGTAAGATTTAGATGCTTACATTCCAAAAAATCTAAAATTAAAGTTTATATTTTGCAGACAAAAAAAACCCTGTAATTAATAATTTGTATAGCGTAAATCCCAAATTTCACAACGTCGGTTATCCTTAACAAATTTAAGGATGGGTTACAAATTTTGTCAACATGGCAAATTGTGGGTGTATTTTTGGGCCATTGTTACTCACCGAATTTTTAATACATGCATTTAAGTCGGAGCTATTATTTATGGTTGTATTTTTAATACATTCATTTAAGTCGGAGCTATTATTTGTGGATGTATTTGATATAGTCATTAGATCTTCGTTTCCGTCAAGCATAACATCCTGATCCGTTGACTCAGACTCCATGGTATTTATCTTACTCTCTTCTTTGTACCTGTGTTTTAACGCAGAGTGTGCCACTCTCTTTATCTCTGTTTTCTTAATATCTTCGATGCTTCGGTTCTCAGTCTCACCCACTCGATGGATATGTGTCTTCTATATTGTTTAGTTGAGGCGAAGCTACATTCAAACAATGCTTTTGTTATCACATGACTGGTCGTTATAACTTCTGTTCATGTCATCTTCAACGTCAATATTTTAGTTATCGCCATCAATTTAGTCGATATAAATTAAAAAAATCTCAGTTCTCTAATTTGATGCTGTTGTTATTCACGCAACAAGTATGTCTATAAAGTTGGCCTTTTGTTGTATACCAAACGATTTAATTTTCATTAGCTGCAAGCAACAAGATTATAATTATAAATTAATAATCTTTTAACAAAATCTTTTAATTAAATTATAATTTAACTGCATATTAATTGAAACGTAAGCAGAATCCCTATCGAGATTATAATAAGTAAAACACAATACAAAATCATCAGAGTAGTGAGCATATATATATATATATGCTCACTACTCTGATGATTTTGTATATATATATATATGTAAGTGAGTAAATTTAGCCCTGTCCGTCCGTTTCGTTATCAGTGAATTTGGATAAATTGACTTCGATTGATGTGTACCAGTAAAACTAGAGACTTTAAATTTATTGCGCAGATAGTAGTGTGTAGCGAATACAGAGATTTTTATCTTTTTGATTTTTTATGCCACGCCCCCTTTGACCCAAATCCGTCCGTGTGCGTGCGTATGTGTTGCTTTCAATATATATGTAATGCATGCTTGCAATATCGGCTATTCGATCGGTTCAGGTTCACACAAACGTAATATGCTAACTGAGCAGCGACTGCGCGTGGACAGCAATATGACTATGACATGGGAAATTAAACGTTTAATTAATTAATTAAATGTTTTTCTAGATGGACTTTCTTAATTAAATTTTCACAGTGGGATTATGGCATATGTGTCTATTTCCCAAAGCACAAGTCTCTAATATTTGATATACGGGTTTTGCAAATTGTGGGCGAAGGGGACGTGGCATACAAAATCAAAAAACTACAAAATGCCCGAATTCACTTCACCTATCTGCACAAAAAGTTTGAAGTCTCTAACTTTAATGGGTCACATAAATGAAAGCAAATTTATCGAAATCGATAATTCGGAAACGGGATGAGTTTTGGAAAAAAAAAAACAAACTTGTACTGCGTATGGTATTCACGAGTATACATGTCAAATTTCAGATCTCTAGCTTTTGTGGTTTGCGAGATTCATACAGCCGGATGGACGGACGAACTGCGATCTTCGCGTGATATACACGAATCTACAAAAAAAAATTCAAGTCTCTAGCTATTATAGGACGGACAAACAGACAGACGGAAAGGGCTCAATCGACTCGGCTTGTCGTCCTGAGCAAAAGTATATGCCTGTTACAAACATTTTCACAAAAACATTATACCCTGATTTCCCATTTTCAATGGGTTCAGGGTATAAAAATAAGAGTGTTCTAGTCAAGACAGCTCGAATAAAAATGCTTTGGTTTTGTGCAATATACCCTCCATAGAGCCGATATTCCAAAGCATGCATATTGTTAAATTGTATGCAACTGGGACAAAGAGGTGTGGCAGACCTGAACCTATTGAAATTATAATTCCATATGAAACAATTAAGAGTGCTCAGGGCAAGACTGCTAGATCAGGAGATACCTTCAATCCCGCCTAGATATTATAATTATTATATTACATATATATTACACGCAATCTATAATTTTGTTGCAAATTTATAGAGAATGGCGTGGTAAACAAAAGCCAAAAAGCTCAATCTTTCTCTTCAGACAGTACATTTGAAATACGTAATTCTAACGTTATATAATAAACGAAGCATGTTTTTCGATAATAAGAAAACGAACTTGTACTGCGTATTGTGTACACGAGCATACATTTCAAATTTCAGATCTCTTGTGATTTACGAAATTACAGCATTCATACGGAAGGACGAATAGACGAATAGTATATGACTTTATGGAGTCTACAATGCCTGCTTCTTCCTATTACATACATTTGCACAAAACCATTATATCATGAATTCCCACCATTCTCAATGGTATAAGGGTATATATAAAATGAATCCCAAACTCAGGAAAACAAAATAGATTCAGTGTCTTTGTGTTCATATATGCGTATTAATATATATAGGTGTATGAGGGTGATGGGGGTTTTATTAAAAATAGAACACAGAAATGTTCGCTGTAGCTGCAGCTACGTTTTCGTCTATCGTTTGATTCATATTGAAATATGTTTCATCAATACTTAGCACACGTTCTCTGGGGCATTAGCTAAATCACACGGCATCCCCTGAACCCAAGAAAAGTATAAACGGATTGTAAGGCTTTGCTAAAAGAAATTTTATGTAATACGAAGAGAATAGAAGGAGGCCCATCCCCTTAAAGTATATAATTTGGTATACCATGAACCCTGAAATTGGGAAATCAAGGTATAATGTTTTAGTGAGAATGTATGTAAAGGACAGAAGGAGTCGTGGCAGACCTCATACATTTTTGATTAGGACGAGGAGCTGACCTTAACAATGATTATACTCATTCACAAAGTGAAATTCTTTGGTTTTGTGCAATATTCGTCCTGCTGTCAGTCCGTCTGTCCGAATGAAAGCAAGCAATTTCTATGCTACTGAAATTTTGAATATATACTCGTGTATACTATCGTCAGATAAAAGATAAAAAAGATAAAAGGCGTGGCAAATTGGAAAATGGATTTTCCGTGGTAATGGTTACGATCCTATAAAGATCGACCAAAAAATAAATATATCTACACCCACAGGGTCGTGGCAAACCGCACGAGTTTACACCTCCTAGAGGTTTAGTGCTACAAAATTGGATGGTACCTCCTCTAACGAACGCCCAAAAATTATTTTTACACCCCTTTTGGGACGTGCCCTATACCCTGCAATTTTTGCATTTTTTGAGTGCAACTGTCCAAACAGTTAACCATGTCATGGACTTACATATCTAGCCCTGTCATGGACTGACCAAAAATTATACGTCTACACCCACTTGGATCGTAACAAATAAGAGAAAACTACCTATTTTGAGCTAGAAATTTACAATTTATTGACTTTTTGACATTTTACCACCTTAATTGATTTGCTATATAAATGTAATAAACAAAAATATTTTAGTACAAAATTGAATTAAAAGAAAAACCGACATAGCCAAACAAGATTCGAACCTTTACCTACATGTATTAGTCAGAAATCATCACCTAAACCACGACGCAATCACTTTGCACTGCTTCTTACAGCTGAACACTGTTTTTTTTAACAGCACGCAGTGCCAATGCTTGTCAAACCAATAATAAATAAATAAAATTTGTATAAAAACAGATCGGCCCCGTTACTTCTGTTACCAGCGCCATTTAATTTCATAGCGACCAAGTAGCTTAACTAGCGCCGATTCAAGCTGAATTCTATTGTATTTTTCTACCCTGAACCCATTGAAAATGGGAAGGGTATAATGTTTTTGAGAAAATGTATGTAACAGGTAGAAGGAGACGTCGCATACCCCATAAAGTATATATATTCTTGATCAGCTCGACGAGCTGAGTCGAACTAGCCCTGTCTGCCTGTCGGTCCGTCCATGCGTGCGTACGTCCGTCCGTCCGTCTGTATGACGCGTACGCGCTGATCTCGTAAACCACAAAAGCCATAGATCTGAAATTTGACATGTATACTCGTGAATACCATACGCAGTACGAGTTTGTTTTTTCTTCGATAACTCATCCCGTATCCGAATTATCGATAAATTTCGATAAATTTGCTTTCATTTATGTGACCCATTAAAGCTAGACTTCACGCGATCTGCGCAGTTTACGCAGCAACTGCGCTTGGAATGCAATTAAATGTTTAATAACTGTTTAAACTACGAACTACTGATAATATACAATAATAAATAACACAACCATTACGGTCGAGCGCTCACAGCGCTAATATCGATTGCTAAAGGAGCAGGTAAATTTTTTTTTTACGGTAAAAAGCTTTTTCCAGTGCTGTCTATGTGTTGTATGGTTAGATCCTGAAAATGGGAAAAACAGGGTGGCAGATCCCATGAAGTATATACATTTTTTATCAGAGTGACGATGTGAGTGGATTTAGCCCTATCCGTCCGTCAATCCGCTAGTCCGTCTATCGTCACCTATAAGTGTCTGAGGCTGAATTTTTTATAAGTTCTTGCTTGTGTTTGTGATTGTGCTTGTGCGTTCGTACGTGTGTGTCTGCGATGGCTGCAATTTATATGTCAATAAGCATTGAATGCTTGAAATATCGGATTTCGCAGTTTTCCAATTTTTCCAATTTTATAGGAAATTAAATGTTTAATCACTTTTTTGTAGATCAATTTCCATAAACATTCCGAATAAAATTTTCAGAGCGCGATTATATCATTCATATGTCTGTATTTGCTGAAACACAAGTCCAGTGCATTGCAGGGGCAAATGTAGCTGTAAATGTTGGATGATTAAACTCAAATGCGACAATTACAGGGTATTTTTAAATAGGACACACCCCAAAAGAGCCGTAAAAATAAGTATGGGGTCGATAAAGGAGGTCACCAGTAACTCAACATCCAATTTTTAAGCTTCCACTAAAACAGTAGGAGGTATAAGCTCGTGCAGTTTGCATGCCCCTGTGGGCGTAGATATATCACTATAACTTGTTGACGCCCAATGGACGTGAGTATATAGCGAGTATACATTCCAAATTTAAACTTTCTCTAGGACTTCTATAAGTAGTGTTTGTGAGTATTGTTTTTCTAGTATATTTTACTTTTAGTGAAATCTTTCACTTTGTTGATATGCTTTATCGAACTACATTGCATGATATTTATTCAAGCAATTAGCGGTGACGCCAACGCAGGTTTCGTCCCGATTTCGTGTTGTCACTTCATTTTGCAGGGTATTTAAAGTCAGTTTTGAAATTGAAGCGCGAGCTGTGTTTCTTCTGCAGCTGTGTCAAGGTTATATAAAATTTATTTGGCCCAATACTTTTTCGTGTAAGTGTGTAGACGTAAGTGCTGTTGTATGTAAGTTTGTTTACGTCTCTCGCCCTCCTTGTGTCCCACACACACCGAGTATGCCACCATCATACAGCTTTAACTAACGGTCAAAGAAAACTTATGCGCTTTTATGTGTCACTTCTTTTACTTCTACTTCGAATATCTTTTTCTTGTTGCGGCCTATGTTCTCTTTTAACACATCGAAAATAGGAAATCAAGGTATAATGATGTAACAGGCAGAAGTATGCCTGACATTTCCCATAATATAGGCATGTTCCAGCCCAAACGCAGTCACTACGCGCGGTGTACATGAGCATATGTGTGTATGCATCGATTCGAATGTATACAGCCATATGTAAATTAAGTATATTTTGGAATATCGGCTCGTGCAAGAGTATAGCTCTTAGTTATAATAGTATAACTCTTAGTTATAATTCTTTGTCGATCAGTCTCGAGTAGAGCACTCAAAGTTGTTTAACCATGGTTCAATGAGACCAAGGTTTTCTTAAAGCTGGTTGGATGCCATGCATCAATATAAAAGTTACTCTTTTTCTCCAGCTTACTTATGTATGTTATATTTTCTATCGTTTAACTTTCTATACCGAAAAGCTAGCAATTTAAAATGTCGAAGAAGCAAAAGTGTCTATGCTTAGCTCATGCTTAGGGCCATAAATTCAGTTGTCCCAAATTTAACTCAGAACATTGTTTTTTTTTTTATATACAACCCTGTTTCTCGAAGCATTGAATTCCTTTCTGCCAAGGAGACCTACACAAATTTAGCACAAATATCTTTGACATGAGTGTGTATACATTTATATATATCATTGTATATGTATATATAGTATACATAGCGCCTATTTTCATCCAATTTCTTTCATTTCTTGATGTCTTGATCTATTTTTATGGCGCATTTTCAGCGTTGTTTGCTCTAAACCAAATATATATTATATATGTATAAATTCTTTTATAGATGGCTTTGCAGAAACATAATGTATCTTTTCGTTGTTATAAATTTTATTTGGTCCATTTTTATACCCTGAACCAATGGATGGGAAATAATGGTGTGTTTTTGTTAAAATGTATGTAACAGGCCGAGGCGTGGCAGACCCCATAAAGTTATATATTCTTGATCAACTCAACGAGCTGAGTCGATATAGCCCTGTCCGTCTGTATGAAAGCAAGGATCTCGCAAACCACAAAAGCTAGAGATCGGAAATATGACATGTATACTCGTAAATACCATACGCAATACGAGTTTGTTTTTTTTGTTTGCGAATTATCGATAAATTTCGAGAAATTTGCTTCTATTTATGTGACCCAATAAAGCTAGAGACTTTAAATTTACTGCGCAGATAGGTGTAGTGAATGCGGACATTTTGTAATTTTTGGATTTTTGATGCCACGCCATCATTCGCCCATTTGCCCACAATTTGCAAATCCCCTATTTAAAATACTAGAGACTTATGCTTTGGCAAATAGATACATACATATGAATGCCATAATCACATTGTGAAAATTTGATTAAGAAAGTTCTTAAACATTTAATTTTCCATATAATAGGCAGTCGAGCGCAATCGCTGCTCATTTAGCAGAGTAGTCGTATCTCTTAGTCGAGCAGTCTCGACTAAAGCTTCCTTACTTGTTTTTTTTTTCGATAACTCAATGAATACAAAGATTTTGAAGTTTTTTAATTTTTTTTATACCACACCGCCGTAGCTGCAAATTTTATAAAAACACACATATGTATGAATGTCAAAATCAAGCTGTGATTTTTAATTAGAAAGTCCATCTACACCAAGAATTATTAAATATTTAATTTTCCATATTTATATTGCAGCCCAAGAGCAGTCGCTGTTCAGTTAACAGAGAGCGTGCTCATTATTGCGTCCGTGTGCCAGCGTATGCCTTTGTATCTGTTGCTTGCAATATATATGTAAAATGCATGTTTGCAATATCGGCTATTCGCAAGCTTCCGAGTATCTCCTAGTCGAGCGGTCACGACTATAGCTTTCTTAATTTTTATACCCCGAAAATGCGAAATCTGGGTATAATGTTGAGGCGTGACAGGAAACTCTAGTCGGAGGTGCCCGACTAGGAAATACCCTGAACCCCGCCTATCGGCGGCTTTAAATGCACTTCAAAGTTTGTATATAATTTTAAATTAAATTAAAAAATTAAAAAAAAAAAATTAAGTAACTTGCATAAAAAAATTTTAACGTCAGTTTAGAGAATCTAACCCGAGACTTTATGTCGGCGATCATCGCTTCTACCAACACAGCCGTTGCAGTACATAAGAGTGAGATAGCGAATTCCTAAGTAAAGTTATTGAGCTACTGAGCTACTGCTACTCAGCTGCTGAACTTCTGCTTAAAATTCATCCCCAATTTGTCTTTGTTGTTGTTGTTATGAATTCTTCGAATTTTCTAGAGCTTCTGCTGCTGTTGCCACGCGCGTGTGTACGTAAACGTTTGGTAAACGTTTCGTTTAATAACATAATGCATTTCATCTATTCATATGTACATTATATTGACTTTATTTAAGTTATATCAATGTTACTCTTATTTTATATATATGTAAATATATACAGTATGAACATATGTACATATATGTATGTATATTGCAAGCAACGCATACATACACACGCACACGCATACGCTCTGCTAACTGCGCAGTTTACTCAGCGACTGCGCTGCGCCAATATATGCGTGTTATGGGAAACTAAATGCTTAATAACTTTTTTAGTAGATCGACTTTCTTAATCAAACTTGTGCAGCATAATTATATCATCACAAGTCTGTAGTATTTGAAATAAGTGATTTGAAAATTTGGGCGAAGGGGGCGTGGCATCCAAAATTTAACAAAAATCAAAATTGTATAAAAGTCCCATTAAGTTAAATACAAGATTTGGAGTCTTTAACTATAAAGATATAGAAGATATAATTTTAAAACTGAAAATCGATTTCGTTTTTAATCGATAAAAAAACGAGAAGAGTTATCGAATTTCTAAAACAAACTCGACCTGCGCATGATATACACGAATCTATAAAAAAAATTCAAGTCTCTACCTATTATTGGTTCTGAGATCCACGCGGTCAAACATACGGACAGACGGACAGGGCTCAATCGACTCGGCTTGTCATCCTGATCAAGAATAGATATACTTTATGGGGTCTGCTACGCCTCCTTCTGCCTGTTAGATACATTTGGGCTGCAACAAAACCATTATACCCTGATTACCCATTTTTAATGGGTTCAGAGTATAAAAACAATCCCGTACATACAAACCGGCATTCACGAGTTTTCGTGTCAAATTTCAGATCTCTAGCTATTGTGGTTTACGAGATCAGTGCAATCAAACAGGCGGACGGACGGACGGACACGGCTATATCGACTCTTTGTGAGGTCTGCCACATCTCCTTCTGCCTGTTCCATAAATTTGCACAAAAACATTATACCCTGATTCCCCATTTTCAATGGGTTCACGCCATAAAAATAAATAAATAAAAGAACAAGTATAAAAGCTCAAGTTAAGGGTGCCCCACTAAGAGTTCCCTTGAACCCTTCGAAGAACTGGTATTCCAAAACAAACACATATGCACACACACATAAGTACGAATATGCACGTGCTCCGCTAACTACTAACTGCAAAAAAAAGTCTAGCTCCTATGTGTACTGAGATCGTCGCGTTCAAACATACGGACAACCGAACAGACATGACATAAAATAAAAAAATTGGGCACAATAAGGGGCGTGGCAAATGGGTAAATTCATATAAAGGAAAGTCTTGGAACTGGGTGCAGGGGTGTGAAAAAGTATTTCCCAGCCGGTAGCACCCGACTGCAACTTTCAATGTGCAGCAAGAGAATTGGCCAATCGGAAAACCACGTATCACGTGTCATGCTGCGTTTTCCTATACATAAGCACATATCACATTAGTTTAGATTTGCTATTAGTGACTTTACTAAGTGGGACTGTCAACTATTGCTCGAGCAATGAAAGAGCACAATGCACTTCGCTTTAAAGTTGTGGGTTCTGAGCCAGTGACAACATATTTAATATACATTTAAAAACTCAAATCATTGAGGGGTAAGATTTGTATATTAAGATCGCCATAAAATTTCAATTACATAAGGAAATATCTTTATTTATATGCGAGTCATATGGCCATTGTGTTTTTAAATGTTCAAGCAATGCCATAAAACAAGGAGTCTTTTCAATCTTAAAACATAATTTGCATTTACATTTACACATTTACAAATTTAAAGAAATGTATTTGTTAAATTGAATACAAAACTAATAGTTCAAAAATAAAATCAATTATCCGAATTTGGGTAATATTGAGAACAACTAATGTAATATTTTCGCTGACGTGATTCCCTACAGAAATATTGAATGTTTCTTATCATACATATATCAAGGACGAATTAAGATCAGGATTCATCATCACAAGTGATCAAGTTGTTCGCGCATCACAGAACTCAGAACATATTCTATGATGGCAAATTGCCAAAAAGTAAACAACCATAACAATTTCACAACTTTCTATTACTAACCCAGTAAAAGTTTTCAATGCCACGTTTGAGACGTGTACCCAGGCCTAGACCTTCAGCTTTTCCAATTTTAAACTGAAATTTAACGGCGAGAGTGAATGGGGAGGTGAACGTGAGCGTGAAGGTAAGGGGAAAGTGGGCCTCATGGTCTTTATAGCATTTTGGGCATATGGTCACGCGGTTGCGCGTTGCGGCCACTTTCTTCTCAGATCAAAAATACATAAAGCTCACGTACATTTCACCAAAAATATGCAATGCGAGAAAAATACGTTATAATAGAATGCTCAATAAGAGTATATGTGAGTATGTTTAAATTTAAGTATGTGCGTGTCTCTGCACAATACGTCTGATCTAAGAGTTTTTTTTTATTAAATACATAAATAAATGAAGAGTTAATCAAAGCACTGACAATGACAGCGCGCCATATAAATTGAAAAGAAGAACAACAATCAGTCTTACAGAAGAAGTCTTACCAATGATGCTCAATATAAACATAGGAAAAAGAAACAGTACAAAGAAGTTAGAAGACATATATATACATATTGTACTTATATAGTATATGTTACAAGAGGTAGATCGATGGAAGGACATCAAGTCGATTGAGCCCTGTCCGTCTGTCCGTATGTCTGTATGAACATATAAGAGCTAGATAATTATACCCTGAACCCATTGAAAATGGGAAATCAGAGTATAATAATGTTTTTGTGAAAATGTATGTAACAGGCAGAAGGAGACGTCGCAAACCCCATAAAGTATATATATTCTTGATCAGCTCGACGATCTGAGTCGAACTAGACCTGTCCGTCCGTCCGTAAGAACGCGCTGATAGAAATCTGAAATTTGAATATTTTCTGCAGACTTTTGGATGCTGGGCTAAAAGGTGGTGCATCACCATCAATGCACAAAAGTCCGTGTACACCACCTTTGCTACAAGACAGACTGTCCTGAGGTGTCACTGGGATCGCAAGTCCCAAGTGCCACTAAGGTAAATTACCTGGGAGTCCCACTTGATAGAAGGCTGACCACGATAACCAAAAGGGACAAAGCAAAGCTGGAAAAACTGGACTCGATGGTGAGAGCCTCCAGCAAACTCTCCCTTAACAGCTAAGCCACCATATATAAGGTTATTGTAGTGCCTACATTTACATACGGAATACCTCTATGGGGCGGCGAGCATGTCTGTAAACAAGGTACAAATTTTACAGAACAAAGCGTTTCGCAGATGGACAGGTGGCAGTTGGTAAGTTCGCAATTTTTTGCTGTGTAGGGAGTTAAGAATCCCTACAGTCGCAGAACTTGGGCGATACGCAGATAGACTTTATGCGCCAGATACGCAGATAGACTTTATGCGCCCCAAAATCCCCCGTCTGTCGGGGAATATACATCTAAATATTAGTAATAGAAATGGTAATATAAATACAAAATAAGATGTAACTACTGGCGTACTTGCCTAAAAATAAGTTAAGGTTTACAGATATATGCGCTGTAGAGTCGAACAATATATTATTATATATTTATATATTCTAAAAAAAAAACAAAACAAAAATTTTTTTGTAGATGGACTTTCTTAATAAAATGTTCATAGTGTTATACATTATGGCATTCACATTGCCAAAGCACAAGTTTCTTAAAATACGTTTTTTTTTTTAATTTATGGGAAATCTTCGTATTCACTACATCTTCACAGTGAATTTAAAGTCTTTAATCGAAATTTATCTTTAATACCGCATATGGTAAATAGTAAATAAATAATAAATATCGACTCAGCTCGTCAAACTAATAAAGAATATATATACTTTTTGCCTGTTACATACATTTTTACAAAATCACCCTGATTTGCCATTTTTAATGGGCTCAGGCTATACTAAAAATGGAAATTACCTATTAACCAATCGTATTGCCAAGCCTTCGGCCAATGATCAGTATCCACACGGCAAAGCAAAAATATAAAATGATAGACAGACAAACAGTTATCGGGCACAAAGCCTAGAGGTTCAAGGGTATTAGTAGTCACTCATCAATGGCTGTTCATTCAATTCAAAGCGTGAACTGATTGTGCTCGAATACAAAAGTTGGAATAGCAGAGAGATGCAGACCGAACCTCTGCACGGAGCACTGAACTTTGTGCAAGAAAGGCCAACAAACGCAATATGGCAGGGAGAGTAATAGACGGGAGCGAAGAGTATGGAACTGAACAACAAAGAGACAGAGTTAAAAGAGGAGTGGTAAAAATATGCAGAGGACAGGGCAGCACAGTCCAACTAATAACAAACAACCGGCTCTTTACATGAAGATACAGTACCGCCAAACGAGGGACAGACGGTGGATAGCTTTTGTTTACTTTGTGCTGAAGGAGAAGAATTTTGTATACCCTGAACCCATTGAAAGTGGGAATACAGAGTATGTTTTTGTGAAAATGTATGTAACAGGCAGAAAGAGACGTCGCAGACCCCATATATTCTTGATCAGCTCGACAAGCTGTGACGATATAGCCCTGGCCGCGTCTCCGTTCGTCCGTCCGTCCGTCCGTATGAACGCGCTGATCTCGTAAACCACAGAATCTAGAGATCTGATCTAGAGATCACATGTATACTCGTGAACACCATACGCAGTACAAGTTTGGTTTTTTCTTTAATAACTCATCCCCTTTCCTTATTATCGATAAATTTCGATAAATTTGCTTTCATTTGTGACCCATTAAAGCTAGAGACTTCAAACATTTTGTGCAGATAGGTGTAGTGAATGCGGACATTTTGTAGTTTTTGGATTTTGGATGCCACGTCCCCTTCGCCCACAATTTGCAAAACCCATATTTCAAATACTAGAGACTACTGTGCTTTGGTAAATAGACACATATGAATGCCATAATCACACTGTGAAAATTTGATTAAGAAAGTCCATCTAGAAAAAAAGTTATCAAACATTTAATTTCCTATATCATAGGCATATTGCAGCCCGTGTGTGTGCGTATCTGTGTGTATGTATTGCTTGCAATATATATGTAAAATAATCATAGCATGCTTCCAATATCGCCTATTCGAAGGGTTCAGGGTATCTCTTAGTCGGGCAGTCTCGACTAGAGCTTCCTTACTTGTTATTGTTGTTTTTTTGGAGCATGCGGATAAATCACTACAAAAATGACACAAATTCCACACATATACATGTACGTAACCATCTCTTGATACTTTTCAATACTACCTCCGGACGTCCGCGAGGTGAAGGCCATCAGTTGCACGTTTCTCGCCACGAGTTGGCTATAACGAATTTAGGCCCATTTATAATAGGAAGTCATGGTTTATGTAGAGGTTCCAGTATCGTGTTTGCTAAAGAAATCGACAACTATTTCCATTTTAATATCGATTAAAAACCAAATAAAAATTCAGTTATAAAATTGTAGCTAATACATTTTGAAAACAGTTAAAAATGTTCAATTTAGTTTTGTGCATTTTACACGATTTTGATTTTCATCCAAAATGTGCAAAAATCCAATTTAAAATAGTTGACAATGTTTATCTAAGAAAGTCCATATAAAAACAAGTACGGAAAATCTAGTTGGCGCTGCCCGACTATAGGCGATTTTAAATGTACTTTATGATTTGTATAGACTTCTACAATTTTAAATTAAATTAAAACAAGTAAGAAAAAGTCGACTAGGAGATCCCCTGAACCCTCCTAAAAGGTAATATTCCAAAATATGTTTATTTTAAATACATATTTATCTATTGCAAACAACACATACATAAACACGGAAAAAGGCGCGCGCTCTGCCTTTCCTATTGGAAATGAATTGTTTTTGTAGGCCAACTTTCTTAATCAAACTTGCACAGCGTTATTATATCATTCATATGTGCGTGTTTGTGAAATTCTTTGGTTTTTGAAATTTTAGGCGAAGGGGGCGTGGCTTCAAAATTTAACAAAAATTTAAATTTTATAAAGGTCCCTTAAAACATTTAGAGTGTCCAAATTAAAGATTTAAAAGATACAGTTTAAAATTGAATTTCGATTATCGTTTTTAATCGATAAAAAGAAGGCGAAGAGTTATCGATTTTTTAAAACAAACTCTATCTAGCCTTGTATTTCTTAGTTGAGCGAAGGGGGACTGGCATAAAAAATCCAAAAACTTCTAAATCTTTATATTCATTAAACGCATCTACACAGTGACACAACAAAAATCAATTTGATGATTTGTATCGATAAGAAAATTCGATGAGGTATCGGAAAAAATCGAATAAGCTCGCCGCCTCAAGAATATATATACTTTAAGGAGTCTGTCACGCCTCCTTCTGCCGTTACATAAATTTTCACAAAAACTTCATACCCTAATTTCCCATTTTCAATGGGTTCAGGATATTAAAATGCACAGTTTTTCAATTGGCAAGGGTCTAGCTTAATGTGATATTCACCGTTTTATCTGGTGTTCATGCAAAACGCTAAAGCTAACTGAGTTTGCACAACGTACTTAACAAAGGGACAAAACAATGCCACTGCTTTTATTATTTTTATTCATTATTTATTTTATTAATTATTTATTTTATTAATTATTTATTTTATTAATTATTTATTAGTGTTGCAGCTTTCGTGTTATTGGAGGTTTATGCCGACTGCATAGGAATAAAAGTGAAATCTTCCCCAGCAAGCGGAGAAAAAGCTGCAAAACATTGAGATGCAGTTTTCATGGCAGAAAATAATGTGTATATTATATACATATAATACCATGAAAAGCGCATCTATATTAAAGCTAGAGAGACTTTATGTAGGTTACGTACTGAGTACTATTATATTTTTAACGTTATCGATTAAAAATCATATTGAAAACGGTTATAAAATTATATCTTGAACTACCGTCTCCAAATTTACTTTTTCTGTATCTTATAACATTTTAGTTTGTGTTAAGTTTCGAATATTGTTTATCATATGTAAAATAAGCATTGAAGCACAGAGTTCTGGGAATTTACTAGTCGTAGTAGCGGCGCTTAAGCTGAAATATGCATATGTTATGGAAAATTAAATGTTTAATAACTTATAATAGATAGAGCACAACTTAACTTAAAATAGATAAAGCACAAGCCTCTACATACATATTTTACAAATTTGAGGCGAAGGGCGCGAGCCATACAAAATTTAACAAAAATCAAAATTGTATAAAAAGTCTCATCAAATAAATAAATACAAGAAATGGAGTTTCTAACTTCAAGGATGTAAAAGAAATAATTTTATAACCGAATTTCGATTTTGTTTTAATCGATAATAAAAGAATGAAAATAGGTATTGAATTTGTAAAATAAACTCCATCTGCGCAGGATATACAGGAACAATAACAAAAATTTCAAGTCTCTAGCTCTTCTATCTTCTGAGATCAACGGGGTCATACATACCGACAATGCTCTGATTTCCCATTTTTAATGAGTTCAGTGTATAAAAAGCCAACAAATTAAATGGTTCATTGCAATCTAACCTATACCCAATTTAAAAGGGAAAAGATACATATATATTATTCACCGACTTCGAGCCCTGTCGAATAAAAGAAAAAAGATATGGGTTCCTCTGTGCATTTGTTAAAACACATCTATTATGGTAATAAAATTTGCTATTTTCTAAGCGGGGACAGGGGGGGACAATTAAAGCGATGTGCCGCTAAGCAAATATTTGCTAAACTAATAACACCGGTACTTTGCTTAATATTATACATGTAAATATATACTACTACATATATATATATATATATATATATATATATATATATATATATAAATGGGAAATCAGGCTATAATGTTTTTATGAAAATGTATATAATACCGACGTCTCCACTTCGCAGACCCCATAAAGTATATATATTCTTGATCAGCTGGACGAGCTGAGTCGAACTGAGTCGCGCTGATCTCGTAAACCACAGAAGCTAGAGACCTGAAATTTAACATGTATACTCGTGAATACCATACGCAGTACGAGTTTATTTTTCTTCGATAACTCATCCCGTTTCCGAATTATCGATAAATTGGCTTTCATTTATGTGACCCATTAAATTTTTTGTGCAGGTGTAGTGAAAGGATGCCACGTCCCCTTCGCCCACAATTTGCAAAACCCGTATTTCAAACACTAGAGACTTGTTATTTAGCAAATAGAAACATATGAATGCCATAATCACACTGTGAAAATTTGATTAAGAAAGTTCATCTAGAAAAGTTATTAAACATTTAATTTCCCATATCATAGGCATATTGCAGCCCACGCGCAGTCGCTGCTCAGTTAACAGAGCGCGTGCTCATATTACGTTCGTCTGCGTGCGTATGTGTGTATGTGTTGCTTACAATATACATATACATATGTAAAATAATCATAGAATGCTTCCAATATCGGCTATTCGAAAGGTTCAGGGTATCTCTTAGTCGAGCGTTCTCGACTAGAGCTTCCTTACTTGTTTTTTTTTTTCAGTTTCATTAACATTTCATGAACCAAAAATAAAAACACAAGATATTGGAATTGCAACCTAACTCAATAGCACATCTGGTTCCGGAGCACAAATAGCTAGTGAATATTGTAACTGTATCTAATGATCACTGCATATATTTAGAAGTATGTAAAGCCCCTAATAAGATTTGATTCCATACAATACAACAACTAATATAATCTTGTCACATATATTTTTCGTCTTCACTTTCTCTAATAAGAACCACTGACTTAATTACACACGTTACTTCGAAATAATCGATGACTTTTTCATTAAATTCAATAATTTTATAAAGCATTTATAATGTATACGCCGTACAGCTTACCGCTTTCAGCTGGCTTGAAACACTGAGTCAAAACGGACTGACAGGAGCACGAAAATTAATAGGCGACCGCAAATTCTGTCGGGTTTCGAGATACGATTTGTAGAAGGATACAGAAGTCACATTGACAACCATTTGCGTGCCGACAACTTTTGCTAACCCATTTTAAAGCATGTAAGAGAGATGCTGAACATGCACATTATATACTATATGCATACTTATATGTGCATGTATTCTTTATAGGCCAAAACCCGAGGACTTTGCCATAACGTCGTTGCACTCGTTTTTTTAGTTCGGGATATGGACGACTCCATAATTAAGGGCTACGCTAGATGTTGTTAACAGGCTGACTAATGTTACTGTACAGAGCGTTGCATATTGTTGTTGTAACTGTGAACGACTACGCTATGTGTTGCTAACGGTGCGCTGTTTACTGTTACTTTACAGAGCTGTGCATATTGTAGGTGTAGCTGTTAAAGTGCCTGTTTCTGTATCTATACTCAGTCATATCGGTCATTTGTACATAAACAACTGCACTCCTGCAAAACTTTATAACCTGAACCCATTAAAAAATGGTAAAACAGGGTATGTTGTTTTATAAGCGGGCAACCAAAATTAAATGTCGTCTGCAAAATATATGCAACTTCCTTTAGCGTAATAAGGAGACTTATTCGAGTTCACTCTTTAGTAGAATTATTCGACTAGAGTTTGTTTTGCGTTGGATTTTTGCTGTGCTTCCCAGCATGGTCGCGCTCCCAACAGGTAACTACATAATGTCGACTATTTAGTGAAATGCTTTTGTTTCGACTGCACCGCAGCCCGTTCCCGCCCTATCAGTCTCTTACTAACTTACCTGTTATTCAAGGCATTTTATTTTCCACACGCATATGCTCTCACAGACGTTTATTGACGAAAACTGCGCTGCGGTAGACTGGAAAACGAAAATACACTTGCTTAGGATATATTTCAAGTCTAAAAACGCGATCTCGCCCTCATCGCAACTCAACTTGACTCCTGGCGTTGTTGTTGGTGCAATAATTATTTCGTATGAATGGAAACATGAACGGAAATACCGCAATGGCCGATTTCATTTCACTTCGCTCTTAACTGGGATTAATGGTACCGTGTGCGAGCGAGATGGCAGACATTTTGTATTACCTGGCTTTGGGTTGAATATTACAGGTTAAATCAAGTTTATGTAACACGCAGAAGGAGGCGTGGCAAACCCCATTCTTGATTAGCTCGATGAACTCAGTCGATATTGCTTTATCCAACTGTCCAACTAACTAACACGTGGATTCGATAACTCATCACGTTTCCTTTCCTATCGATAAATTGAAATCGTTTTTTGTATACAATAGAGCTGGGCATTTCAAACTGTGTAGATCCGTGTAATAAATACAAAGATTGTGTGATTTTTTAATTTAGAAATCTAAATTCCATTTATAAAAAAATATTACAAATGTAATTACCCATAATATAGGCATAAGCATAAATCAGCCCAAGCGCAATCACGCCGAATACCACAGCACATGCTTATAAGTGTGTATTTGTTGTAATTTATACATATGTATTTAAAATACGTTCCCTAGTTTACTTGTTTTATTAACTGGGGTTTTAACTGGAACAGAGTTTCCATCTTTGTGAACTCGCTACTGACGTTTGTTGCAGCATCGTGTTTATTTGTTTTATCCATATAATTAAAATGGCTTGGACTTAACAGGAAATCATAGTAAAAGCGCGATCAGCTGGCATAAGAAAACTTAATGAACCGTCGACTATTGGGTAATTTACTTGTCATATATTCGTAACAATTTATAGCCCTGAGCTTTCAGTAAATATTGAAAAGAAAGAGAAAGGCCGGCTATATATTCAATACATGTTCTTAATATCGATATTAAAAGATTTCCAAAAATTAATCGGCAGTGTTAAATACAAAATAAACCAGCATGCATATGAACATTCCCTGTTACCTACATATAGCCTATTTTATTAATATAATTTATAAAATTATCAACTTTTGGAATAATATATTCCAGAGAGAGAGGCTGCTCTACAATTTTACCTTGCAATTGAAATTGCCACAAAACTCAGGCCTTTATTTTAACTGTTTGTGCTCTGCTGCTTTCTTGGGACATTTTTTATATATTATTATTAAGAAACGGCTTCCGCCTCGGGAATGAAACGAAATACATACAAAGTGACGCACGGCCCGCGTAAAAATATAAACATGGGAAAAAAACAGACAAACAAATACAGCGAGAAAAGAGACACGCATGCCGATAGCTAAAAAACAGAGCTAAAAAAAGGAGAGAATGCTCAACAAGAAGGAAAACAAAATAAGTGAACTGATTTTCATTTGTCGGAAAATGCTTTGCTGCAGAAAATGCTTTGGATAATTGTGTAATGCGGTAGTCCCCAATACGCAAACCCACACAATCATACATGTATTACAGAAATACACATACGCAAAGGAGAAACGTCTCACGACAGCGTTGCCAATTGTTAAAAACTTAAAACAAAAGCAACGAATGCAACGTAGCTACCAACTGTAAACTGTCTGTTGCACACGTAGTGATTTATTATTGTTGCTGTGGGTGGAACTGAGTGCAAAACACCAAAATTTCTAACTAACCGTATTCATAAGACTGAAAAAGAGAATGCCGAAAGGTATTGAAATGTTCTCTTTTATATATATATATATATATATATATATGATATATATATAATATTGATAGAAATTGTATTTAATTAGCGGAATTGTGTTTAATTACATGTGGACGTAACTCTACACCCGATCAACAGCCTTTCTCCCATAGATTGACGACGCTATTGTTGTTGTTGAAAGTTGGCAAATGAAGCATGAAGCAATAGCTTGTAACATAAGATGACTTTTTGCAAAAAGCAATAATCATAACAACAAAAATATGTCGCCCTGTCGCACAACTACGCACCGACAACAACAATAACAACAACACCAACCCTGTCGCTGCATTCCATAGTTTCAATCAAATCAACTTTCCAATGATGGATTTTGTCTACATCTTTCGATTATAATTTAGCGATTTTTTATTTTTCATTTGGTTTTGCCAATGCCTTATTAGCTTAAAAACTAAAAAAAAACCTGTTAGCCAGCGTCGATGATGATGATGCTGTTGGAAATGCTAAAGCCTCTAAATGTTATTAGCCACAATTTCCACATGCAAAGTGAAAATGAGTTGTAATCGAAATTTGAAATGAAAGAAAAAACACAAAACATGCCTTGTGTGTATGTATCTGTATTTGTATGTACGCATTTCGAAAAAAATACACAAATTAGTGAAAACGACTAATATCAATTATTCAATAATTTGTAAATAATATTAAAAGCAAAAGGGGGTCGCAAGAACGGAGTTATGCACGTGAATTTCAGTGAACTTGCTGGAATATGTGAAGATACAACCGCGCATCCAATCGAACAGGAGGAAAACTTACTGTTAGCTTTTCTATCACTGGGAATTGTTGTTATATTCCTCTGCTGCTGCTACAGCTGCACCAAATAACTCAACCAAATACATTCATATGTACATACGAGATATATGAGAATTGCACCATTCTGTAACTTGGCAAATATGTAGACATATATACATATGTATGTATGAACACACACATATGACCGAGCACCATCGATGAAAACCATTTAAAAATTTTTGCAAAGCTTACCATGAAAAACATGAAGCGGTGTAGATTCTTTTTGCATCCAGTTTATTTTCGATGTATGTATGTGATTACTTCATAAGCTAAAAATTAAGAATTCAAAAATTCTGTCTCTATTGTTGTTTGCGGTCGATGTATGTATGTATAAAAAGACATGTGTTAGAAGACGAACATGTATACGCAAAAGTACATACGCACATTCATACATGCACATACACACATTATATATTCACTCACACACACGAATACACACATACACACTCGCACACACAACAGGTAAGCAGCAGCAATGAACCCAGTACAACACAAACAAACACGTTTTAGTTGGGCTTGCCTCTCTCTCTCTCATGTGTGTGTACGCTTAGAACTGTTGTTGAACATTTGTGACTGTAACTGGCCATTGTTGTTGCTTTTCTTGTAAACTGGTATTAGCTGTGAGCAGACTATGTAACTTAAGAAGTGAAACAATTTGCTGTATATTTGTATAGTAGTATATATTTCACTTGAAATGGGAGTAAACTTAAAATAATGGGGGTATTCTGTACACATATACAAAAGCACACACACGCGAATGCAAACACGTACGCATTCATCCATGCAGTCATTCAAGCTCTAACTTATATGCATGACACACACATACACAGTAACTCATATGTACATATATACACTGCGCGTTAATAATATAATAGCACTGGTGAGCTCAAAAACATTTCATATTTATTTATATGCATATTAGTAATATCAGGTTTTTAATTAGAGGCACGTCAAAACAAGCAACAAATGCCAATGCAATTGTGTGCGTGTGAAAGACGAACGCAATAGCACAAGCATAATTACTTTAAACACACACACGTTATGTTTTGTTTCATATGCGCAGGCACGATATAAAATTGCTGTAGCAATAATATTGAAGCAGCAACTACATATATTGAAAATTAAATAACTTTTTAATGTGAAAAAAAAACTAAAAATCGCACGACCGACAGCCCCACCGAATGCTTAGACAACAAAACTGAAAATAACAATGTCATTAACAGAATACTGTTAACCGATAGTATAACAGCATCATTATAACAGATCAACGATTGCGCACATTCTAACAGTACTGTTAGCAGCACTGGGCTGCCAACTTTTTATTAGAAAAAACTGTTTTTAATTGGACGAAATCGAAAAAAGCTGAAATCGAAAAAAAAGTATTTTCATAAGGTCATCTAACTCCGAAAGATTGTCAAATGGATGATGATTGTATTATACATATGTATAACTATTACCATTTACTTTTAAATAAATCCTAATTAATATTAAGATTTTCCGCTATTGGCCATCCACGAAACACGGATTTGACGGAAGAATAGTGAAATTGCTATCACTGATATTATTGCACTAATAACCAGTAATGACAATTAAAGTTTAACAATAGAAATTCAAACAAGCAGTATATAAAATAAATAAGCTTTTCATAATTTCTCAAAAGCTAGAATTCCCGCCGGACTTTTAAAAGAACTTGATCTAACAGGAAAAAAGTAAGAAAGCTCTAGTAGTGACCGCTGGACTAAGAGAACCATTCGAATAGGCAATATTGCAAACATGCTGATTATTTTACATACATACATATTGCATGCAACACACATAAGCACGCAGACGGACGCATGGGTGCCATGATCGGCGCGCGTCATTTCTATTAGCAACACCATTGAACTTCATAGCGACGAAGTAAATTAATTAGCACATAATTCATGTTGAATTCTATTGTATTTGTTATTTCTGTGTGCAGCACATTTGTCAAGTACCTAAACGTTTTGTTGAACAACTTCTGTGTTACTTAACGTATTTTAATGCAATTTTCAGCATATTAATTATATTTTCAACTGAATTATAAGAAATTTATGTATAGCAAAAACTAAAATTATATTAAATACACATGACACAAATTAAAAAATTTAGGGATAATTAGGGGTGTGCCAAATTGGTAATTTGATTTCTTGGGAGCTTGCGGTATGAATGAGTATTTCGCAATCGGTAGCGCCCGACTGCAACGTTTTTACTTGTTATTAAATAGTAGTTGTATATATATTTTACGACGGAATAACAAATTCTTCGGCTAATATAAACATAACAATTGAACTTAGCTTGTCTAACTGAGATTACATATAAATATCAATAGTGTTTATGGAACGTAGAATATATCGTTGACAATTATTCCTTTACCGCTCTTAAATCGGGATACAAGGACCCCGCATTTATATAATGAGATTCTTGAGGACGCAAATCACGTTTGGGATCCACGACAACTGCTGCGCCCGCGTTCTTAACCAACTTTTTAGCCAGACCTTTGGGCGTTATGCAGTTAACATTTCGACTAATGATGAAAGCGTTGCCCACCGTACCAAAAGTTTCGCTGGCCAAGTTTCCAGCTGATGAGCCGTACCTAAGAGAGACAAACGTGACTAAGAATTGACGGAAATAGAGTTTAGGAAAACTTACTTGTGCTCAATAATTTTAACGGAATTCTCGCTCAAGCTGTTGCCCAAGATCTTGGCCGACTTTTCAAATCCATCGAAAACTGTCGAAAAACCTTCCACTGCGCCAGCTGCAATGGTCATGGCACCTTCCATTGTACTATCTGCATTACGACTGTCATAGCCAAAGCCCTTCTGCAATAGCCTTGATCCTTGGCTCTGGACATGTGGTGCTAAATATCCGCCGACTGCGACGGCCGCTGTGCCCACCTTACCGGCTATCCAGTCAGTCAAACCTGCCGCTGCTTGCGTTACCTTTTGCGCTACCTCTACTCCTGTCTGCACCGAGCTGGGCACTTGTGTCGCTTCATCGGCTGATGCTGGTCTTATTTTGGATATGAGATACGGCGTTGATTTTAACATATATCCACCCGTTTTCTCGGCCCCCTTCACCAAATTACGGGCTATGAAATCCGCTGCGCAAACAATGTGCTGCGACACCTGCTCTGAGGCAGTGGAAGCAGCACGTTGGCTGCGCGGTGATTGCAGCTGCTCCACATTGTCCGCCAGCACAGCCTCGAGCAAATCTAAGAAAAATTGCTGCAAGTCTGCCATTTGCTCCTCCTCAGTTTCCCCGGCGCTAGTGCTGAGCGGACGCTGTGGCTTGACCAACATTATACCAAATGCATTGCCTGGCTGCTCGTGTTCCATATCCGGCAGTATGAAAGCGCCGTATTCCGTGCAATAACAATTGGTTACATTGGGAATTAGCGGATAAATCCAAGTAGACATGCCTGTATCAGCATTCTGCTCCTGCTGTGGCACATCGCACTGTATAAAATACGTGCCATTCAAATATGCCCATTCGCCGGACACGGTGCACATCATCAGGGACATTTTCATACTGCCTGTAAGCGTGGTCACCTGCCCGCTAGACTCAATCCTGTAAAGCTTCACTTGCGTTTGGAAGAGTTCGTCCAGCTGCGCCGGTGCGTCGTGACTGGCCAACAACTCACGTAATCCGGTTGCCACCTCTTTACATGTCGCTGGCTTTCCAGTTGGATTGACTGTATCGTAGAAGGGTTTCGTGGATGCTCCATCTAATTGATCCTTTTCCTGCGCCTCTATGGCGCTCTCATCAATGGGGTCGCAAGTGTTCCTCAAAATCTTTAATCGATAACTCATATCTATCTTAGCGCTTTTTAACTTTTGTATAATCGTGCATGCATCGTTCCACTGCTGCTGCACAGTGTCGATGACATCTGGCAGCCCGACGGGGATAGTAAATATCTCCTCAATCATTAGCAGCGCCTGCTCATAGGCAACGATAGCCTCCGCCACTGATTCCATTTCATCGTAGCTTTTAGCTAGGTCCTTCTGTGTCGTGACTGCTTCATAGGAGAGCTTGATTCTTTCGTATGCATCCAAGAATTCAATTTCTGTAGACATGGCGCACAGGACTGCAAGTCAATATTTATTATGGATTTTATTTAGTCTTAAATATGTATTTTCTACTTGACGCTAATAATTATACTCTGAACCTATGGAAAATGGGGAAACAGGGTATAATGTTTTTGTGAAAATATAAATAATATAAATATAAATAATAGCCAGAAGAATACGAGGCAGAGAGAAGAATACGGTACATATATTCTTGAACAAGTCGATATCCATATCAGTATGTCTATCCATCGGTCTGTGTGGACACGTCGATCTCAGAACCTATAAGAGCGAGACTTGAAATTTTTTGTAGCTCCCTGATTAGCACGCGCAGATCAAGTTTTGTTTTTAAAATCGATAAATTGTTGTGTGTTATCGATTAGAATGGAAACCAAGATCTATTAAATCTTTGAAGATAGAAGCTCCAAATCTTGAATTTATTTGGGGGACTTTTGTACAATTTTGTATTTTTTTTTTTAATTTTGGATACCATACCCCCTTTAACTAAAATTTGAAATAGAAACGTACTTCAACTACTAGAGTATTTGATCGAATACACATATGTAATACACGCATATTCACGCTCTAAAAATTTCATTAGGAAAGTTAATCTACAAAAAGATATATAAACATTTACTTTTCGATAACATAGACATATTGCAGCCGAAGCGCAGTCGCTACGCAAACTGTGTGTGTGTATGTCTTTGTGGTCATTCCTGTCCGTCTGTTCGTATGTTTGAAAGCGTTGATCTCAGAACATATGTATAAGGTTAGAAGACTTAAACTTTTTTTTAAGGTTCCTGTATATCATATTGTTTTAAAAATTCGTTAACTATTCTCGTTACCGATTAAAAACGAAAATCGAAATTCAATTTTAAAATTATATCTTTTACATCTAGTTTGAAGCTTCAAATCTTGTAGTTAGTTTTATACAATGTTAGTTTCTGTTAAATTTTCGATTCCACGCTCCATTCGCATAAAATTTGTAAAACACGTATTTCAAATACTAGAGACGTGTGGTTCGTCAAATACGCACATATCAATGGTATAATTACGTTTTGCAAGTCTACAAACAAAATTATTAAACAATTAATTTTCCATAACAAGGGCAGAGCCCGAATTATGTACTTCCATTAAAATTCAGGAGTCAATGCATGTTGATTTCTTATTCTATTCTCTGTTCCAATCAAGCTCGGATTCGTCTTATTTCTACAGTATGTATACATTATGCAGCTGGGCTGCAACAATCGTTTGTATTTACAATATTGGGTAGGCTCTTGTTAATTGGGGCGCAATAAGTGTCAGCTATTATGACACTTATGGTTAGTAACTTCTTCATTAAAGAAGATTGTAAACCTTTTAGGTCGACTGCAGTTAGAACTGAGGCTAATGGTATGGTGTCAGCTGACGACATATGGCATAACTCGCGCGCCTTTGCGGCTGTTTATATGCGTGCGTATACGAGTATGTGTTGTTTGCAATATATATGTACATATATGTATATGCATTTAAAATAAACATATGGAACATTAGCTCTTCGGAGAGATCGGGGATCTCCTAGTCGGGCATTCTCTACTAGAGCTTTCTTACTTATTTTATTGGGATTTATATTTCTTTTTTGATATGTATGTGTATAGCTTTTCACTTAATTGTTTTTATTGAACTAAACATCTCTACTGAATGCTGAGCGAGATTAAGCTAACAGCGGACGATCAAAAATTCCATTTCACTGATATGCTTAGATAATACCATCCATATGCACCCAATACCATCGCACTTGTTGCAGCCAACTTACTTGAACTTATACCGCAGTAGGTATTCGCAAGGGGTTGTTTTCGAATAAGTGAGACTGGGATATACGGGTGCAGACTATTGGGCGACGATGTTTCCTTTCTTTCGTCTTTACAAACTTTGAACTCGGCTGCCGTCAACAATGCTAGAGCTAAAATTATTTAGACACGTATCTTGGTATTTCCGCAATTTTGTTGCTGCATTCCTTATCTGTGTGGATTGGCATGTAACCCAAATGCTGCCCTTATTAATCACATCTTACAGCACGTATAATAAATGCGAGAATTTTCCTTGCAGTTCGCACGTTTACTGCTTCTGTTTGTTTTTATTGTCGTTGATGTTCTTATTGGTGCCTATTGCAGCACTGTTACACGATACGACATGCCGTCCAACAATCTGTCGTACGACCAAGTCCCGCCAGTATGTCGTTACGTAGTTTATAGAATCCAAACAACTTGAGGAATATTTGAAATTTAATTGCCAAACGCTGATATAAAAATATACATTTTTATTTGAAATTCACTTTCTTGGAAAAAACAAATTATTTTAAGTTTTTATCCAAATTTCAGTTAGAAAATAATAAAATAAAATATTTCCTTTGTTAGTTTTCCCATATAATGCATATTCAAATTCAAATATTTGTTTTTAGTTTGTTTAATTATTTAAAATACACATTTTTAAACGTTTAGTTTTAGAATTTTCGTTCGATTTGGGATGAGTTTCACATCCTTCGTAGCACGGTTTGGGGACTGGCGAAAGCGGTGGCCGCGTATTTGTTAAGTTTTATTTAACATATGAATACGTTTTCATATTTTATAACGAAAATATTCTAATGGAATCTGATGAATAATTTGCGGTTCAATATATCAAATTCTCATGAGAAGACTTCTAAGTTTATTTTTTGTTTGGGTTTCCTTCCAAAGACGCTCATAAAGGAGCGGGAGATGAGTTTCAATTGAAATCACAATATATATATATACATATGTATATATGTAAAGTAAAGTATATAATATATAATTTTACATAACATGTGGATATATTCTCGCGCAAATGTTTGAGAAACAACGAAAGGTTTTCGGGTTTTCTTATTCTTTTTCGTTAACACTTTGAATTTAATTTATGTTTTCATAAATCCTACTTTTTTTAGTTAGTTTTTGTTTTCTTTATATATATATATATATGTTTTCAATCAATGCATTATGCTGTGCTAGAGCTTTTACAAATTGGAGTCCTCTCTCAACTCAGTTTATTAGGTAGATGGCACACTGGTCAAATCCCGATAGGCGTCCTGCAATGCCTGCTGCTGTTCAGGGCTCAAGGTGCTGGCACAGGCCTGCATGACATCCGGATTGGACTCAATTTGCTTAACAATGGTTAGCATGCGGGTACCTGGTGCGCTGTTAGCTTCCAACACATTTCTGCAAAAGGAATCTGCAATGATGGAAACTATGCGCGGCAGATTACAATTATTAGCGCCCAAAATAGCTGGATGATTTCCTTCAATTAGATCGCAGAGATAGCCATAGATGTGAACAGCCTCCTCGGGATCTTCAGAAATGGGCAGCCACGAGAACCAAGCGGCTATTAGCTCATCCAGATTGGTTAATGCTGACTTATTGTATTTAAGTATTTTGGCAAATGCCGAAATGGCATTCTCCGTCGCATTAATATTCTCAATTTCGCGTGCTCGAGGATCATTGATCATCTGCACCAGCAACGGAATGATCTGAGCACATGTATGGGCAAACTGATCTCCACCAAACTGACCCAAAACGCCACAGCCATAGGCGGCTGCTTGGCGTACATCTGGCGACTTATCTAGCACATATTGTAGTAAGGCAGGTGTAAAAATTTGTTGATACGGCGTGCAAGCGGGACCACAAAATTCTAGACGGGATATACAAAAAATTAGTCCAGATCGGACACTAAATAATATAGTTTATAAATATAATACCAATTAAATCATCAAATACGCATACACCCCATTGACGATCGGCGAACGGACGATTGGGATCAAGGAGTTTAACAAAATGCGGTGCCACCTGATCAAAGGCGGGCAGAAATTGCGCTTTGTTGGTTAAAAAGAGAACGTGTATGATGTCCACCACCTTCGACAGTGTATAGATATCTGTGTCATCCTGTTCGGCTAGCTCCTCCTCAACACCATCATCATAATCTTCTTCGTTGCGGGCAGCCAAACGTTTATCCGCACGTTCAAAATGCTCAAGAACATATTTCTTGATTATCTCAAGCACCTGCTTCATGGCTTCATCATTAAGACAATTGGGACCGAGAGTTTCGATGCACTTGGCCAGCGAATTGAGCAGTTCGGATTGTACATCCGTTTCCGGTTCGGTATTGATTACCTTAATCAATTCGGGGCAAATGTAAAGCCACATGCCCTCCAAATAGTTGGGACCCTTTATCTTAGCGCAATCGAGCAAATAGGGCAATGACTCAGCAGCAGCTGAACGTACACCATCATGGAAATAGAACTTGAGCAGCGGCAACATTAAGCGAAGAACTTCCTCGGCATATTCGGCAAAACCGTCCTTCAATTCACGTGCATAACAAACGAGCATCTCGCAGGCCGAAGCTTTATCCTCCATTCCAGCAGTACGTATGGCAAAGTTTTGTTGATCACCTAGTGTAATAAAAGACCATTCCACATCGCCTTCAATGTCCTCCACCTCATCGTTGTCCAGCAAAGCCACCTCTGGCTTCATGCCCGCAGTACGCATCACTGGACCCATAACGAGGGGCAAGTACTGCTCAAATTGTTTTCCCAGTATCTTACACATACGAGCCCAAGCGGTTATTAAATAAGATGTCTGCGGATCATCATCAGGCAAATCACCTTCGGTGTGGGTCTTTAATAGCATGTCCATTACTTCACCAGCATCTCCTATGAATTTTTCCCGACCTACTGCGAGCCCAATAAGACTCACACATTCAATTGTTTTGCCACGCAGCATGCGCAAATCTTCAGAGTTAGCATTCTGAATGATGAACTTCAGACAAGGCATCAATCGATCGTAATAAACGACAAATTCATGCTCACACGTATCTGCCACAGATGCAATGGTGGTCACCACTTGCTCCAACACTAGTTTGTTACCTTTTTCGACTAGCTCTTTAAACTTGGAATTGAGAATGTGCTCCAGCTTGGCCATAATTGCGTCCAGATAGCGTGTCAATATATTTTTGGGACAATCCTCACTAAAATTGACCAAAGCGGCTCCAGCATGAGCCTGTACTCGCGGATTTTGCTCGTCTTCAAGCAGTAGTAACAAGCCAGGCACCACCTAATTAGAGGCAAAATATTTTAATTAGTTTAAATATAAGCCATTTCCATTTTCATTGATTGAATTGCTCACCTGCTCATGGAATTTCTTTTCAAATGTGGGTGCGAAATCTGTAGACATCTGTCCGATTGCATTACAAGCAGCATAACGCACGCGCGGATGGGGATCACGTAGATAGTTAAGTACACCAGACATTACTTGATCTAAAATGGTCTCCATTTGCTTATGACAGCCTTCGCCAATAGCAGATATAGCCATCAGAGCAGCAAAGCGATGTTTCCAATCGGCATGATTTAACATGCCGGGCAAAGCATTCATAACATGGGGCAAAACCACTTTGCCACCCAATCCGCACGCCAATCGGTCTAGCGAAGATTCGGCAATAACATTATTATCGCTACGATCATCCTCGTTGACGACATCGGCCGTTGCCCAATCCTCATCCTCATCCATATCCGTCATCATTTGCAGCACGAGCGGAATGAGTGCAACAATATATTTTTCTGCACGCTTGCGCACCATTGCAGGCGCGTTCTCTGCCAGAGAGACCATAACCTCCAATACCAAATGACGCCAGCTATCCTCAAAGTCCTGAGAGCTAAACACCTTCATGCACATCTCAAATATATACTCCAACTGGGGTCGCAGATACTTCGGACAATTCTCGGTCATGTCAATGAGCAGCTTGAGCAAACTCTGGTCATCCTGTCCTTCAATCGATTCGCCTGTGATGACAATCATACGTGGCAGCAAGTCAGCAAAGTGCTTGTATATGGTCACCTCCTTCTCCTTGTCGTGGTAAAGTATGAAGGCGCCAATGGCACGGACGGCCTGTACACGCACTTCGGCGTCGCCAGTGCTTTCCATACTCTTGGCCAGCATTTGCTTGATCAAATCAATATATTGCGTCTCTTGATTACCAAAGATGGAGGGTACACTGCTAAAAATGCGCAGTGCCGACTCCTGCAGCTGCGGTGTTGGCGAATTGGCGCATTGAAACAAAAATTGTAGAATGTCCGGCCACTGATTGTTGCCATCCTCGTCAATTAAATTGCGTGCAACCTCGGCAATTACTTCGCAAATCTTGCGACGCAATTGTGGCGTCACATCCTGTTGCACGGCCATCAGAATCTGTTGCAGCAGTTGATTTTGCGAATCTACGGGGAGCTACAAAAAATTTTATTATTATTAAAACAGGATATTCTAGATTCACATATTATTGTCGATTTTAATGATTTACCTCCTTGTAAAACTCCATAAAATCAGATGTGAAAAGGCGACGCAGCAAAACGGCAGCCATTTGACGAGCTTCTTCCGATTGTTGGCCATTGTGAATGTTGCCAAGCAGGTGTGTTACCTTCAATTCGCGCGACAAATTGTTATACGCATCCTAAACGATAACATACAAAAATTCTAAATCAACGAATATGGTTCGAAAAATTAAAAACAAACAAAATTTAGAAAAAATATTTCAACAAGTAAGAGTGGTCTAGTCGACACCATTCGACAAGGAGTTACTTACCAGCAAGACATACACACATAGTTTGCGTAGCGACTACGCTTCGGCTGTAATATGCATATGTTATGGGAAATTAAATTTTTAATAATTTGTTTTGTATGTCATATGGGTGTATTTCCAAAACAAAAGTCTATAGTACTTGAAATACGTTTTTTTTTTTTGCAAATCCAAAAATTACAAAAATCACTGTATCATCACAGGGAACTACATACATTGTAAATTTGAAGTCTCTAGCTCTTGCGGTATACAGAAAACGAAGTCAATTTTTCAAATTGATTGATATTAAGGAAACGAGATTAAATTATCGAATTTTTATAACAAACGTGTACTGTTTATGGTATATATTTCAAATTCTGATCTCTAGCCATCTCAATCACAAAGATTTACGAGATCACTACGTTCACACAGACGGACGGATTGAAGGACACGAGTATATCAGCTCAGCTCGGTGAGCTGATCAATAATATACTAATATACTTTATACCCTGATTTACCAATGGTTCCGGGTATCAATGGGTGTAGGGTATAAAAATCACAATATATATCGGTTTTTTGCAGAGTTCAGGATATCTGTTAGTCGAGCAGTGTCGACTAAACTCTCTTACTTGTTTACTTTGGATCCTCTTACGCAGTAAAAGTAGCAATTCAGTATTTGACTTTATAGTTCAGTTCAAAATGTTATTTAATTTTGTTTATATTTTTATTCTCACAATCTGAATTCGTTCACAGTCGTCCGTTAGCGAATTTCTTAACGCACATTGTCGCTTATTAGTTCATATATGTACATTTTTTTCTTTTAATTTTAATTTACAATTTAATTTGCAAAAAAAATTTTGTTTTGTATTTAAATGATAAATAAGATATTTTTATTTTCCAGCCATTTATATTGGGTATAAATGCTGTTAATGAAATGATATAGCTGTAGCTGTTGCCAACTTGTATCCATGCCATGCCCGCCCTTTGCTTGTGCAGTATCTGCTTGATATACATATATGTACATACATACATATACATATATGTATGGGTATGTCTGCCTTTGAACACATGCAGTACTAAGCAGCGCGTGGCGCGGGCGGCACCAAGGTCAACAGCTGTTATGCGTGTAGACTGTAGGGTCTATCAGCAAGTGTTTAAAGCCAACAACAACAAATAAATCAGATTGTATTACCATCACCACCATGCGTCATCTTTAGTAATAATAAAAAAAACTTTTTTGCACCTGCGCTTTGTTTCCGTTTTGCATGTGTGCTTGTGTGCGAATTCATTTTAAAGCGCAGGCAGCCCAAAAAAATGTCAAAAATATACATATTATATATTATGGCTTCATAAGAATTGGACAGACCGTCTCTTCGCTGCGCACATGCCGACATGCCCCTACACACATATACACACACAGTCACACAAATGTGAACGGCATGTGAATGGCGTAGCTAAAAGGGAAAGCGAAAACACGTTTTGTGCGTTTTTTAAATATAATGCACGATGGCGATGATTTAGGAAAATCCTAACATAGCATAAATTTAGCATATAAACATTTTAAAATATATATGTATTCACGTGGTATTGGTTTGAACATTGGTTATTGTTCATGCGGCACAGATTTTAATATTGCGCAGTTGTCTGAACAATTGTATTTGGCGGTTTGTGGACTTACCTCGGCCTGCTTTCGGACTTCGTTGTCCATGGACAGCAAGGAGTTTAGGAGCTGTTGGAACTGTGCCTGGTCTGCAGCCATTTCGATTTGCAGTTTTCACACGATTTTACACGATATAGAAAACACAAAATTTTCACAATCTACACGCGACGAAGCCGCTTAGAAAAGAGCAGAACAATAGAAAACGCAATGCCGGGTTGCCAAAATCACACTTTTTTTTGCCTGTTTAAATGTTGTTGTTGCGAGTAATGCAATTAGCCTTTTATCATTGTTGCATAGGTTGCGGAGTGTAGAAAATATATTTTCAACTTATAGAAAATTTTGAATCAATCCATTAAATTTTTTAGCAGCTATTCTAACCAAGAAATTTAAAACTGTGTCAATACTGGCGAAAAACGCTTGTTAAGGTGCTGTAATCGATAATTTTTGGCGCGAAATAGTTATGCCCGCAAGACACTGCGAATAAAAAACCTGTGTATATCTTAGTTAATAAATTAAAATGCATTAAGAATATTTAATGAGCAATAGTTTAACATGTTATGAATTTAAGTTGTTATTTTAACTAGAGTCTAATGTTGAACCAATTATCGTTATCGAAAGTAAAAATTAGGTAATAGCTTTATTGTATGGTTAGTGCTAATAGTCAACTCGAACCCCATTCGAAAAATATGTCTATTAAATTTGAGTTTATTTTTGTGAAACTTATTAATTAATAGTTAAGTTATAGTTATTTTATAGCTTACTATATTTCATTTGCATGCCCCAACTAAAGCCTTATTCATTTAAAAACTTGTTACAGTTCAATGTAATTTCACCGATTACAATAACAAGCAGTGTTGTTAAACGAACAAACAAACAAAAATGAATTGTTTAGTATACCAAGTGAAGGAACAGGGAAAATTTTTAAAGCTTCAAAATAAGCACCGAATAATTTAATTGGACTTAAAAAAAAAGAAAACCTATTATAATATATTGAAATAAAATGAGCACTCGCCTTTGCGCTTATAAAGACTGCCACAATTTCTATTACCGCCAGGATAACAGCGGTTGCAGCGAAGTGACGCTCTTCGCATTCCCAAGAGATACAAAGCGTGCCGAACAATGGCGTCTACTTGGCCAAGTGCATCCCAAAATTGGACCCAACCAGTTATATATGTGCTCCAAACATTTTGATGCAAAATACTTATCATTGAATAAGAATCGTCGCATTTTGTTGGGCGAAGCGCTGCCTTTCGCGTATGAAGATCTTGATAAAACGGACAAAATAGCACAGGGAGATGCTAAGGAAATGGCTGCGACGTCTTCAACGGAACAGCAAAGTTATTACATCGATTCGGGTGGAAATAATATTCAGTTGGATGAAGATAATCCCAAAGATATTTCCTCTTCCTCCCCGCAGAGCTTTTATATAAACATGGACGAGGATGACTTAAGCATTGACAAAGTTATAATGGTGGAGTCGACGACAACGCAAGTCGTTGACCCACAAGCCGACATGTTTGATAAAAGTAAGGCGTGGCATACTTATATTTACAAATGTGCACCTAACTATCTTTTTGAAATACAGTTGAGGTTAACATAAGGCCGTCTGCTCGAAAACGCGCCCGTTCTTCCACGCCGCAGGACCCGGCGGCGACACTCTCCACTGATGATCAACTTATTGACACATCGGAGGTATCCATCTTCAAATTCAAGGGTGAACAGTATGTGCAAATGTCGAGGGAATACTATTTTCAAGAGAAACGTCAGTTGATGGATCAGTTGAGTAGCTACAAACGCACACTGTCCAACATTAAGATGCAATTGATGGCATTAAAGGAACTATGAAATGATGCAAATGTCTTTTATTGCTTCAGAAAAACATGACATAGAATTAATTGTTAATCACTTAGCTCACAGACCTCCTCAGCATTGCTGTCCATATGGGGACTATCGGTTAACTCATCATCCTCATCTTCATCTTCATCTTTCTCGTCCTCCTGAATGCGTACGCCCTGTTCGAACCTTTTCCTCTCGAGCAACTCGGCCCAGCTGAGTTGTGTTTCACACAACGGGCAGCTACCGGCAATCGGTATATACTGACCGGGCTGATCGTCCAGAAAGTAGCTTGCCAGGCACAGCATGTGACTGCTTAAGCAGCAGTTGGCATTCAGGCAACCGAAATGGGAACGTTCTGGATACTCAATGCGCTTCAAGCATAGATGACACTTAGATGACCAATTAACTGGAGCTGGAGTTCGCTTCACATTCAAAGCCCGCTGCGAACTCGTTATGGCCAACTTGCCGCTGACTATTTGCATATGTCGTGGCACCGGCAACTCAAAAGCTCTTTCATAGTCTGCCTGCAGCCAGCGTATGGTCAGTGACAAACGATGCCAAGGGCCTACTCCTAACATTCGATTGACTATACGAAAATTGTAGCCGAAATGCGTTTCACGTGGAAATTTTCGCTTTAATTCGGTAAAGCTTTTGAGACGTGTTGACAATGTTGGCTGCTGCCATGCCCATTCGAACTGCAGTGCCACAATCTTGTTCGGAAACCCATGAACAATCATCACCATTTGCCAGGGTCCCTTCTTGCTGGTCTTCTTAGCGCCACCAAAGCTGGACCCACGATTATGCTGCTTAATGCGACGCTTTGGATTCACCGTAAAGCCTACATAGCATTTGCCTCGATACCTCACGTCTGCACTCTGACTGCACAGCAAATAAACGCCATAGAAGTGGCCCTTCTGTGCCAGAGTTTCCTTGCTGCCTGCAAGTTTAAAATGTACAATTAACAATAGAATAGAACTTAGAATTAGCTACACGAAAGAGAGCGACAGGAAGCGATAAATATATAGCTGGCCATCATGTGGATACACGTAGTCTGTCGCTAATCCTCATGATATGACATTGGATCAAAGGAAATACATATTTCTAGTATTTGAAATCTTTATATGCCTTTAGTGACTTCTCTGATCTGGTACAAAAAAGGATTCGATTTTATCAATAATTGCCAAATTTATCTGCTCATATAAGAATATTCTTGGCTCACGAGGTATTACCCTAGTTATTGCTTTGGGTTTTGCCCTTGGCTTTCTATTCCTCTTTGACGACTTCTCATCTAATAATGATTTTTTATGTTCTGCCTTACTCTAATTTATTGTTTGCTTCTTTTGCTCGATTAGCTAATTTAATTCTAATTTCATGGCTCCGCTGCCAGCCAGTCCATTAATTTGTTGCTGTTGGGGCAGTTGATGGGCCGACGACAACGCCGGAGTTTGAGTGGGCGCTGGCTCCCTCGACGTTAGAGGCTGTTGTTGTGACTGCAAGGAGCAGCTGCTGCTGCCATTTTGAAGTGTCGCCTGCTGCTGCGGATTAGCAGCCTCAGCGGCGGCGACAGATGCCGCTTCACTGGGCGCTAGGATGCCGCCATTAGTCTGCTGCTGATGCTGCTGCGAAGCTGCAGCAACTACTGCAGCATTCTCCTGGACCGAGTTGATCAACTTAATGCGCTTGCGCGTATAATGCTGCCACTGAAGTATGGCCTGATCGTCAATAAACTTGCAGCATTGATTGTTGACAATCTCGCGACGGAAGTGTTCGTATTGCAGTAGATCGAGAAAGTATAGGCACATCGGATACATCAGATACTTTGCATAGTCAGGCTCCTTCCAGTACTGCAGATACTTTAGGTAGTTGATGAAGGACGGATCCTTAAAGTAACCGCGTTGTGCGAGAACTGTAAAGGAATGGAATAACTTTAGAATACAAAATGATTAACCTATCTATATATATTAGTGTTAGTTACGGAGTTAGTTAAGATACTTTATATACATATACGTGTGTATATATAGCACATCTCTGAAAAATCTTTTTAAGAACTATATCTTATATATATGACAATCTAGCAATTGCAATATATGTATGTATGTAATAACCTTATGTGTAAGCTTCTGATCGACATCTAAAAAAAAATATATATTGTTTTTCTAAAGATCTATTGAATGGGCAGAAGGAGGCGTGGCAGAAACATATATGTATGTACATATATTGTTGATCAGCTCGATGATCTGTGAATGCAGCGATCTCATAAAACACAAAAGCTACAGCTACGCAGTACGAGTTTGTTTTAATAATAATAACCGTATACCCATAAAGCTAAAGATGCATTTTGGATACCACGCCCTCTTCGCCTCATAACATTTAAATTGCCATCATGGAAGCGTATTGTACCACCGCAGTCGCTGCGTAGCTCGCGTATGTTTGTGTTGTGTGTGTGTGTGTATGTATGTATATGCTGCTTGCATGTATATGTATATGTGTACAGGCATATACTATTTTGAATATCGGCTGCTCGCAGGGTTCAGTCGGGTTTAGTCTCGACAAGAGCACAATTACTTGTTATATATAATACTCTTTCACTTACAGTTGAGATAGTTGGGATTCGAAAGGCACTGCACAAATTCCAGCTCGATTTGCCATCGACGTTTTTGTTGATCCTCTGATTCGATGGCCGCTAAACAGTTAAAAAATGCATTAACAGTTATCGTGTGTATTACACTAAATTATTTTTTTTTCTTGTTTGTAGTGTTATTTTGGAATAAAGCAAAAGCAAAAGTGAAATATAAATTTTTTTTTTTTTTTTTCTTGTCTTAGTTGGCTTTACTTACTCTTACCCTTTCCGTATATTTTGGCCATTTTTTTACCAGTTGTGGAAAGGGTTTCGTTGTTTTTGCGTTTTATCAGTTTGTTTATGCTAATTCTTCGGTGTTGTTTATTGTTGTTTTTAAATTTGGATGGTATTTCTCATGTGTTTTAAAAATAGTACATAACACAAAAATCATAAAATACACATATAAATATACACTGACTTGTTTTTGTGTGTGCGTGTGTGTGTGCGTAAGGTGAGCTAAAAAGGATCATTAACAAAGCGCATACAAAACAGAATGGAATTGAACATCACTTATAAACGCAAATTGATTATCTCTGTCGCTCTCTTATTATATAGAGTGATATTCAGCAAATTAATTAAAATTAATTGTTATTTTCAGCTACAAACCGTAAGTGCTCATGACAGCGTGACCGAATCTTGAAAACGCAAAAATACTGATTTCCATACAATAAATATACTAAAACTATGGCATATATGCGCACTTATATATATGTATGTGTGTGTGTGTGTGTACGTACAGCCGGTTTTAAGTCGCAAAATAAATTTTAATTGACTTTCATTTTTATTATTAGTAGGCTAACTAAGCCGAAAATTAAAATAATGAATATTATTTATAAATGTAATGATCAATGCAAAAAATTGGGTACCCAATATTTTTTCACATTGAATTTATTGATATAGTGTGTTATATGAACATGTCTGTTTATATTCAGAAATGAACATGAATGTGTATGAACATACATATATTGTTTCACAGAAAATAGTTATAAAAGTCGTATAAATATTTTAAAAAAAAATCAACAAATTAATTCATACTCTCTTTCGTTTAGACGTTAATTTTCTCTTTCGGAAATATTTTTTCTCAAGAAGTCTTTTAGTGTGATTCTCTCTTGCTGTCATTCTCTCTCGCTCGCTCCCTCGCTGTATTTAATCAATTTTGTTATGCCACTCATTCGTATTCTGGCATTCGGAGCGTGCGGATGTCGTGGTCGGTTCCACGAACGCTTCTTTGTTTGGTGCGGCAAGTTATATCGTTTTACAAAATAGCTCAACAAATATATATATATATATATATATATATATATATATATATATATATATATATATATATATATACACATATATACATACATACATACATATATATATATATATATATATATATATATATATATATATATATATATATATATATATATATATATACGTACATATGCGTATATTGCCTAAGATTATCAAGAAATCATATTAATAAAGAAAATCAAAGGAGAAGTCAACTAAATGAGAAAATAAGAAAAGTGAGTGATTTCAAGAAATCACAATTGCGTGTGCCGCCACACATGTACATAAATTTATGTATATAAATTTAATACATACCAACGAACGTGTTTAAGCGTCCGTGCGTGCGTGAAGGTGTGTGTGTGTTTGCGAGGTGCAAAATAAAATTCACAAACGGTAAAATAAATTAATAAAATTGTGTACACAAAGTGAGCTACGGAATTACGGCGCAAAACCAAAGCCCGCGATTTAATTTTTATTTAAATCTGCACCTAGGAAAGTGCGTCGTTTTTATTTTGAAATCGATACCAATATAAAAATACATAAGTAGTGAGCCTCATTCTCCTTACAAGCGAATGATATCTTATATATGCATTAAGTGCATATTTGTCTCTGTCTGCGTGCTTGTGTGCGTGTGCAAAGTGCAACATAACACGAGAAAATGGTTTTCAATAATGCAAAAAAGGTAAATACATGATTCTTTTTTTTTTGTGTATACATACAAACCGATTCGAAAAATTACTACGCAGCAGAAATTTATGCGGTACTGTTGTTGTTGTTTCATATCTATCATATCTTCTGTTTCGCCTTTGTCGCCGCCGCTGCCGCCGACGTCCTATCGTTTTGTGAATGAGGAACGCAGCGTGTGTGTGTGTGTGTGAATGTGTATACGTGTGAGTAAAGTAGCAAAACAAAAACCTCGCTTCTCTCATGCTCTCAGCGCTGTTCTGTTATGCTCTCAATCAGCACTAACTCGCGTTTTTGTTCGTTCAGTGGTGTGTGTGAGAGTGTTAGTACAGTAGGAAAAACAAAATTGTGAAGATAGAGCGAAAACCGCAATAAAAATAACAGCAGCAGCAGCAACAACAACAATTTAAAAAACAACAGAATTCGAATATGTCAACAAGAACAAAACAATTGCGCTCAAAATAATACTGCATGTTAAACAGTATATAAGTAATAGTAGCAGTAGTAGTAGTAGTAGTAGTAGTAGTAGTTGTAGTAGTAGTAATAGTAGCAGTAGTAGTGGTTGTATTAGTAGCACCAGTAGTAGTAGTAGTAGTTGTAGTCGTAGTAGTAGTTGTATTAGTAGCCGCAGTAGTAGTAGTAGTAGTTGTATTAGTAGCAGCAGTAGTAGTAGTAATAATAATGGAAGAGAGTCCGCTGGGTGTAGTGCTAATTAAAAAGCGTAAAGCATACCACTGTGTACTCGTCTCGTTCTCGTTCTCGTTCTCATGCCTACCATTGCCTTTTGCTATGCGTTTAAACCATAGAATTTGTATTTGTATTTGTTTTTTTTTCTCTCTTTTCTGGTTCAATACATGTGTATGTGTATTAAAAACACCATAAAAATGCCGTTGTATTAATCATATATATTTATACATGGCGGCTGCGTAAGGAATGTTGTCGAAAAATTGAACATGCGTATTTTCTCCCCGAAGTTCTTTTTATGTATATACATAGGTATATATATATATATATATATTTTTTTTTTTTGTGTATGTGCGTTCGCTTTCTATGTAATTTATTTATTTTTAAATCAAGTTTGTCTGTGTGTGTCTGAGTGTGTGACAAAAATAAGTTGCCGCAAAAACAAAATTGTTGAAAAACAACAGAGACCAGCCAAGTTTTGTGTACAGCAAAACCGGAAATTGTTTATACGACGTTGGCAGCGACGTCAACGCCAAACCGATCGTTAGTTTTTTATGACGTATGTATGGAGGTCTTACTAATACACCCATGTACATATATGAAATACATATAAGGTGGCAAGTCTTTTGGAAATTTTTTGGCGCATAATTTGGCCACACTAATTAGCAGTACGAAGAGGAACAACAAAAACAATAAAATGGTTTGACCACATGTCTAAACGGCGCGCGTGTGCAAGCACAAACAACAATAACAAATAGAAAAATAAGAGAAAAGAGAGCGAAATGAGGTGATGACCATGTGTAGTAAATACGTTTGATTGTATGTGAATGCGCCTGTGCCTGTATTAGTTAAGCGAGACAAGCTGGCAGGTGTCATTGACCCTTTTCGCTGTGATGGTAAAAGCACATTTTTTTTACTGTGGTTGTTGCCGCTTCTGTTATTTGCAACTTTTTTCCGTTGCGTTTGTTATTATTATTTATGATAAACAATGCGGATGATTGGCCTTGAACTTAAAGCAGCACGTATTTAAGATCTAAGCTGTATTCCATGCTTTTTTTTTAACAGTTCTCTTTTTGACAAGCGCACACACACAGAAAAATGTATCAATTACGCAATTGTTGCTTGTTGTTTTGTTGCTTTTCCCTAAAGCTGTAGTATTTACATATATATGTATATCTTATACCATTGGAATTTATTGTGACGCTTGTTAAAGGGGCTGTTAATGATCGTCCTGTAAATGTTTCTCCCCATTGTCACTGTTTCTTGTGCGCTTGTCACACCTTCCACTACCGCTCTCTCTGTCCAGCTAACGTAGCACGACAACCATGAACCCAATGAGAAAACAGGGTATAATGATTTTTATTGAAATCTATGTAACAGGCAGAAAGAGGCGTTACTGATAATAATATAAATTATATATATGTATTCTTGATCAGGGCAACAAGCTGACGTTCGTCCGTTTGTCCGTATAAATATATAGCATGTATAGCAGATCGGATTTGTTTTAAAAATTCGATAGCTATTCTCGGTGTGCATCGTTGCTGGTAATTTATATTTAAAAGAAGCGTAGAATCTTCGAAATAACGGCTCTTCACAGGATTCACGGTAACTCCTAGTCGAGCAGTCTCGACTAGAGCACAATTTGTATTTGTTTAATTTGCTTTATTTATTTTTAATTAACAATAAAATAATTAATAAGTTAAAATTTCGGGTTAAGGGCAGCGATACATGCTTGCGGGACTGCGGTAAGCATTGCTCCGCAAGAGTTTTGTGCTGTCTTAACCTGGGACAGATTTGTGTCTGCTGTAGCAGTAAAGGAGCCTATAAGCTACTTCTAATTGCACCATGTCCTCGACGAAGTTTTGTCAAAAAGAATATGTGAAATATAGAAATTAATCTCGCTATGGTATATAAAGGGCCGTTTCCACTTTCTTGCCACTGCTGACTAGGACGACCTCCGTTTTGCGCGCCGCTCGGCCTGCGTCTGAGTGTGCGTGTTTATTTACTTGCACCATGGACTCTTGATAAGTGCGGCCCTAGCTACTAGCGTCGGAGTCGGAGTGTGGTACGTGAATGAGTCACTTGTAAGAGCTGCGCAATTAAAATAAAATAATAAACAACTTTGTAGATATGCATTCAAATATATAGAATCATTTGGATTATTTAGCTGTGTTTTGTTTTACCCGCGAGATGTTTTATACATATATAATAATAATAATATACATATATAATAAATATAATATATAATAATAATAATAATCCAAATATATATATATATATATATATATATATATATATATATATATATATATATATATATATATATATATATATAATGTGGATTGTTGTGTGTAAGTTTTTGCATTCTGCTTTGCTCATTTATTTCTGTCTTATTTTGAAAGAATCCGTTTTGAATATATTGTTCTTTAATTGTGCAGCCGGTGTGCGTGGGTGTGTATGTGTGTGGCTGTGGGCGTGCCTGAGACAGAGAGAGAAAGAGAGTCTGCTTGTATTTGTGTTGGTGCCATGAAAATTACACGTGGTTGCATTTCTGTTATCGTGTTCGTGCAACGCTGTTCGTCCGTCCGTATTTCTGTCCGTCTGAACTCAGTGCATTTCGCTGCTATTGAAGCTACGACTAAGACTTGGAATTTTGAATAGTCTCTAGACTGTCCTGATACGTTCTTGAGTTGACATGTGGATTACTCGCGTTGACAACCGAAGACAAGAAGGAAAAAGTAAAATTATTTCCTACAGTCAGAGCTAAATTTGGAAAGTGAATTTCCTGATCGAGGAAAAAATTAAATGGCATTGAATTAATTTAAAATTCTGTCGCACTTTGAGCACTATTGATGCCAGCGACTTGAAACTGTTTTAAATACTCTGGTTGACAACTGAAGATAAAAAATATATAGATCAAAAATATATACGTCCATAGGGAGCGTGGCAAATTGCAATACCTCACATCTCCTACAGTTTTATAGTTATCCGCTTTTTAAAATTGGATAGTTGAAATACTGGCGAGCTCCTCTTTCGATGACACAATTTATATTACGCCTCTTTTGGGGTGTGGCATATCACAGATGTCCTGTAATTTTCGTATTTTTGAATTGAAGGCATCTAAATTTGTGTGTGTGTGCTCGGAACGCTGCCGCTATAGGTGGGCGGCTAACTGTGGCGCTTGTGTTTGCTGCTATTTATAGTAATTTTTATAAACATTAGGAAGATAAACCCAATGCCCGCTCTCACAAGTGATTGTGCGTGGGTATGTAGTGTTGCATATATATTGCTGGGAATTACGGTTTGCTTACGGCATTGACGTCCGCTCACATTGAAATGTTGTTAGTTAATAAGTTTTTTAAGAATTTGTTTAGGTTTCTAATCTCTGCCCCGTTCGAAGCTGCACCACTTAGTCACTTGTTCGCTTGTTGTTTAGAACGACCTTTGAGTGTCCTAATTTGTTATTTTTTCATTATTTGTTTTTTTTTTTTCCATAGTAGAATTTATTTTTTACAAATAAATTATTCATGCCTAGTTACTCATCCTTGTATGTAATAGTCTAAATAACTTTTTAAAACATTTTTGGATATGCTATAAAGACAAGACCTGTTTGACCTTCCTGTCCAATATTTCAAATAATAATAGCTACATTGTTTTTAATTTAATATACATCCATATGCTGCCGACAGGCTTTAAAGAAGATAATGAAGGGATGCATAGTACTGTTCACTGGACTAACATGTGCATGATTTTATTATATTTATTTTCAATGTATAATTATAGTGAAAATAGTCAACATAGACAAAGACAGCTGCCAAACTGAGAAGCTGATTTCAAATGGGCAGATTTTGAATCATCATATTTTCATATAAATGGATATAAATTATATAATTATACTTTGTAATGTCTGCCTCGTGCAAGTTAAATGATAAAAACAAGTAAGGAAACTCTAGTTGGAGGTGCCCGACTAGGAAATACCCTGAACCCCGCTTATCGGCGGCTTTAAATGCACTTCATAGTTTGTATATAATTTTAAATTAAATTAAAAAATTAAAAAAAAAAGGTTTAGTAACTTGCATAAAAAAAATGACGTCAGCTTAGAGAATCGAACCCGAGACTTTATGTCGGCGATCAACGCTTCCACCAACACAGCCGTTGCAATACATAAGAGTGAGATAGCGAATTCCTAAGTAAAGTTATTGAGCTACTGAGCTACTGCTACTGAGCTGCTGAACTTCTGCTTAAAATTCATCCCCAATTTGTCTTTGTTGTTGTTGTTATGAATTCTTCGAATTTTCTAGAGCTTCTGCTGCTGTTGCCACGCGCGTGTGTACGTAAACGTTTGGTAAACGTTTCGTTTAATAACATAATGCATTTCATCTATTCATATGTATATTATATTGACTTTATTTAAGTTATATCAATATTACTCTTATTTTATATATATCTAAATATATACAGTATGAACATATGTACATATATGTATGTATATTGCAAGCAACGCATACATACACACGCACACGCATACGCTCTGCTAACTGCGCACTTTACTCAGCGACTGCGCTGCGCCAATATGTGCGTGTTATCGGAAACTAAATGCTTAATAACTTTTTTTGTAGATCGACTTTCTTAATCAAACTTGCGCAGCGTAATTATATCATTCATATGCGTATATGTGCAAAAGCACAAGTTTCTAGTATGTGAAATAAGTGTTTTGAAAATTTGGGCGAAGGGGGCGTGGCATCCAAAATTTAACAAAAATCAAAATTGTATAAAAGTCCCATTAAGCTAAATACAAGGTTTGGAGTCTCTAACTATAAAGATGTAGAAGATATAATTTTAAAACTGAAAATCGATTTCGTTTTTAATCGATAAAAAAAGAACGAGAAGAGTTATGCGCGTGATATACACGAATCTATAAAAAAAAAGTTCAAGTCTCTAGCTATTATAGGTTCTGAGATCCACGCGTTCAAACATACGGACAGACGGACAGACAGACAGACGGACAGGGCTCAATCGATTCGGCTTGTCGTCCTGATCAAGAATATATATACTTTATGGGGTTTGCCACGCCTCCTTCTGCCTGTTACATACATTTGGGCTGCAACAAAACCATTATACCCTGATTACCAATTTTTAATGGATTCAGGGTATAATAAATGTCATTAACACGCGCTGAAATTGTTAGAAAGTGGGAAGTAGTATGAGAAAATTATGGTATCTCATAGAGTCTGGAAGTCCCAACTAGAGCGATTGCTCTTGTCACTTGTGTTTTTATACCCTGAACTCATTGGGTAAATGGGTAAACAGAGTATAATGGAGGAGGGTTTGCCGACCTTATAAAGTACATATGTATATTCTCGATCCAGGGAGACGAGCTCAGTTGATTTAGCCCTGTCCGTTCATCTGTTCGTATGAAATAAATTGAAATGTATGATCGCCCAGATCATCAAGCATTTCCAAAAATTGAAATTGAGCTTTAAATTATATATATAATACATCTTTTAAGTTAGATTCTCAAAATCTTGTATTTAGTATTTTGTTCAATTTTGGGTGCCACGCACCCGGCGCCTAAAATTTTTAAAACACGTATTTCAATTACTAGAGTCTGTTCTTTGGCAGATACACACTAATGAATGATTACAAAAGTCCATCTACAACAACAGTTATTAAACACAGTCGCTACGCAAGGCGCGGACGGCGGATGCTTATGTGAGTTCGTATGTGTCGCTTGTAATATGTATGTATGTATGTAAAAGAAGCATGCTTTGAAAAATCTGCTCTTCGGAGGGTTCACAGGCTGTTCAGGGTTCTTACTTGTTTTGCTTTTGTTTTGTTTACATTTGTGTAATGTATTAAATTTTGCCTTTTCAGCCATCCCCCGCCCCCTTTCTATCTTTAGGTTACCTATTCTCTCTTTCTCTGTCATGTGCAAAATTTATGTTTGATTACCGTGCATAGGCAATGGGTTTAACATTTTAATGACTTTCTAATTAGGCGGCTTCTTTTGATGTATATATGAATGTATATATATATACATATGTCTAGACCCGGTCGGTCGCTTTCCATGAGTTGCCTTTAGTGCCAGCTCCTCATTAGGCATTTTCGCAATGGTCTGTTACATTTAGGTGCCAAGCAAATACAAAGTCAGGCGCCGCGTTACAAAATACTACTGTCACACACTCACTCACTCACTCACTCGCACACACACACATACACAATTTACTTTCGAATTTTGTATTACCAACCACCACTAACACCACCACCTTATAGCGAATGCATCGTTTATCCTGCTCTCACTCTTTTGCTTTAGGCATTTTTACTATACTACGCCTTGCTAGTATTTTTTGGTAGTCACTGTACCACATTTTTACAACAGAGCGCCCCAGACAGGGGCCAACGACACCATTTTGCGCGCGCTCTCGACCTCTCTCTTGCTCACAGCCGCATGCAAGGCAGGGACAGCCGTATGCCTTCATTCATAAGCGGAGCGACGTCGGCGCCGCCACTCACTGCAAAATTTGGCGGCTGCATGTGGAACATTTTCGTTTATTTGTATATCTGTACTGTCTGCAACTTTGGTTGTTGGTGCTGTTTGTATTTTTGTTAGTGCTCTGCTGTTGAATGCCTAGCTTCCGCCCCTAATAACAGCATGCACACGCATACACACATCTTTAGCTTTGTTTTTGTGCACATGCGCATTGGCTCTGGTGCTTGTTTTGAGAGAGACTCTCTCTGTTTTGGCCGCCGCCTAAATGTGCTTGGATTCGGATTTTTGTTGTCCTCCTGTCGTCTGCATGTTTTTATACGCATTGCGTTTTACATGTCTATCCTTAAGAACACAGACGCCGACCCGGCGTTTCTTGCTCTCGGGCTCTCTGTCTAGTGCCTTATCTGTGTATGCGCCTTTCTCGTTCGCACTTGCCGTATTTTGATATTAGATTTTACTTTGTTTTCATACACATTCGCCGCTTCACACATTACGCTTTGCATAATTTTTCGGGGTCAACGTCATCTTGAGGGTTGCTCTTGCTGCTGCTTCTGTCGTTTGCGTTTGTTGTTGTTGTTGCTGGTTTTGTGCACGTTTCGTATTTTTGCAGTGTCTTTTGCAGTTACTACGTTTATACGCCGACCGATATCAAGATGTCATATCCAGTCCAAAATTAAACCATTTACATGTTAATTCTTTTAAATACAATTTAACACATGGTTTTTATGAAAAGTTGTATTAACACGGGATATTTAGTTATGGGAGTGTTGCGTAGTCTGCGTCTATGACATAATTTTTATTCACTTAACGTATACATAAATAAATATTTGATGTTCAAAATTGTAAGTTTGGTATAAAAATACGCTTGATGTCATGAACGGCCGTTGCATAAAATAATATCAAAATAGTAAATATATATGTAGATATATGTGTGTATGTGAGTGTTCTAATTGAAATTGCTCGACTAGGAGATACCGTTAACTCTGCGAATAGCCGATATTGCAAGCAACACATACACACACTCACGCACATGCATGTATAAGCACGGGCTCTCCTAACTGCGCTGTTTAGTCAGCGACTGAGCTTGAGCTGAAACATGTGTATATTATGGGTAATTAAATGTTAATAACTTTTGTTATAGATGGTATTTCTTAATAAAATTTTCACAGTGAGATTCATATGTGTGTATTTGCCAAAGTACAAGCCTCTACAAGGGGGCGTGGCATCCAAATCCAAAAACTACAAATTGTCTTCACTACACCTACCTGAAACTTTAATGGTACACATAAATCAAAGTCAATTTATTGACTTGATTAGGATGAGTGATAATTAGGATGAGTTATCGAGAAAAAAAACTAATTCGTAATGCGTATGGTATTCACGAGTATACATGTCAAATTTCATTTGTGGTTTACGAGATCGCTGTGTTTACAAAGACGGACGGACGACGGACAGGGCTATATCGACTCGTCGAGCTGATCAAGAATATATGTATACACTTTATACATTTTCACGAAATCATTATACCTTGATTTCCCATTTTCAAGGGGTTTAGGGTCTAATTTGTAGAAACAAGGGACAACTAGGGTATTGTAAAATCAGTAAATTCGTATCTTGGAATTTTTTGGATGCGTGTGTTGGGGTGTGAATGAGTATTTCTCAGTCGGTAGCGCTCGACAGGAGTGTTCTTGTTTTCCTGTTTCTGTAGTGGCTTTTAGTGTAGTTGCCGTTATGTTTTTATGCTTGTTTCCTTACAACACGATTCCATTTTAAAATCAGGATATTTCAGCAACTTAATCTTCATTAACGTTATTTTATGTGCTAACCCCTTTTCAAATGGGAAATGGGAAATCCACATATGACAATCTGTGTAAAGCTGTAAAAATTTGGAGAAGGTCCTTCTCCATAAAAAGTTATTAAACATTTAATTTTTTGTGTAAATAACTTTGGTTTATTGTACCCCAAGTAATGGAGCATGTGCTTACGCGGGCGTGCGCATGTAGGCGAATTTGTGTGTATGCTTGTAATGAATATGTAAGATAAGCCTACAAAATTTGGAAATCGAATATTCGCAGCGTTCAGCTTATCTGCCAGTCGAGCAGACTCTACTGGAGCACTCTTAGGTATTCTTTTTTCTTTAATATTGAACTTATTTGCCTTTAGTTAGTCAGGGGAATTACCCTTTAACTTGTTTATAATTCCGGTTATTGTTGTTTCATCTAGTGCATTGTATAATAAGATCGTACCAGTTATCTTTGACTTGATAACTGCGACTGCTAATTCTTCATGGTTGTCTTTTGTTCTTTTAACAATGAGTAAAACTGTTAAAATTGATTCAATAACCAGTGTTTACCGTCGAATTCAGGGAGTGAAGACGAAACTTGTTTCACGTATTCTCTATCTAAGACAACTTGATCAATTTTTGTTAATTGTGTATAGTCTTCAAGTATTTCTATATCGCTGTCGACTTCAATGATCGGTTTAGACTCGTATAGATTTTCTAGTTGGATTTCATGAAAATAATACAATGAACTTGGCGCTTAAAACCATTTTTTATACCCTGATCCCATCCAAAAAGGGAAAACATGGTATAATGTTTTTTTCTTCTTCTTTCAAATGTATGTAACAACCAACAGGAGGCATGGCAGACCCCGTAAAGTATATATATTCTTGATTAGGGTGACTTAGAGACTTTAAATACTAAGAATATGTGATTTAGCACATATGAATGACATAATCACGCTGTGCAAAATTAATTAGGAAATCAGCATCTACATCAAAAGTTATTAACCATTTAACTTCCCACAACATAGGTGTATTGCATCTGAAGCGCAGTCGGCACATAATCTTCGTATAAAATTCTAAGAATTCATAAAAAACAAATCAAAACGTCGCAGTTGAGCGCTACCGGCTGCGAAATACTCATTCACACCACAGCACCCAGTTCCAGAAAATGCCAAGATACCAATTTACCAATTTGACGCACCCCTAATTATCGCCAAATTTTGTATTTAGTCTCATATGCATTTAATACAATTTTAATTTTTTCTATACCAATTTCTTACAATTTAGTTGAAAATATAAAATATATGCTGAAAATTTCATTAAAATCCATTAAGTATCACAGAAGTTAGTCAACAAAATGTTTAGCCAATTGACAAATGTGCTTAGCTGCACCGTGGATAATTAAATAATTAAGTTACTCGGTTGATATGAAATTCAGTGGTGTTGCTAGTAGAAGAGGCGCGCGTCGATCATGGTACCCTTGGTTCGAACCTGAGCGAAGTCGGTGTTTATACAAATTTTTTTATTTTTCATACCCTGAACCCATTGAAAATGGGAAATCAGGGTATAATGTTTTTGTGAAAATGAATGAAAACAGGCAGAAGGAGACATCGCAGACCCCATACAGTATATATATTCTTGATCAGCTCGACGAGCTGAGTCGAACTAACCCTGTCTGTCTGTCTGTCCTTCCGTAAGAACGCGCTGATCTCATAAACCACAAAAGCTAGAGATTTGAAATTTGACGTGTATACTCGTGAATACCATACGCAGTACGAGTTTGCTTTTTTTTCGATAATTCATCCCGTTTCCGAATTATGGATGAATTTGCTTTCATTTATGTGACCCATTAAAGCCTAGAGACTTCAAATTTGCTGTGCAGATAGGTGTAGTGAATGCGGATATTTTGTAGTTTTTGGATTTTTTATGCCACGCCCCATTCGCTCACAATTTGCAAAACCCGGATTTCAAACACTAGAGACTTGTGCTTTGGCAAATAGACACACATGTATGTTATAATCACACTATGAAAATTTGATTAAGAAAGTCCATCTAGAAAAAGTTATTAAACAATTAATTTCCCATATCATAGGCATATTGCAGCCCACGCGCAGCCGCTGGTCAGTTAGCAGCGCACGTGCTCATATTACGTGATGAGCAAAGTGATGATGTCGTGGTAGAGGTGATGAATTCTGACTCGCGGGCGCGTTCGCCTCGCGGTTGCCATTTTAGAGACTCCTCAAGAGGTGCTTTTTCATGGTTAATTTCCTTTGCTCGATATGAGCAGCATCTTTTTGTTGTGTTTGTTGAGTGTCAAATATCGAATTTAGAAGTAAAGTATTAGCAGAAATTTCAATGTCAATTTAACTATTTTTTATGAATTCTTAGAATTTTCTAGAAGCTTCTGCTGCTGCGACGTGCATTCAGTAATTTTGTTTTATACCTTAATAGACTTTAATGATATTTTCAATATTTTATCTATATAGTATATTGACTTTATTTAAATTATTTGAATTATATCTCCAATTATGGTTATTATTATATATCTATATATGTATATTGCAAGCAACACATACATAAATACGCACGTACGCATAATCAACTGTTCTGCTAGCTGCGCAGTTTATTCAGCGATTGCGCTGGGGCAATATAAGTACGTTATGGGAAATTAAATGCTTAATTATGTCATTCATATGTGAATATGGAATTTCGATTTTTGTTTTTAATCGATAACAAAAAAACGAGAGTTTTTACCGAGAGTGGTTATTTTTAAAGCAAACTAGATTTGTGCGTAATATAGTGGAAAAAGCCTCTAGCTATTATATGAGATCATGATATTTTGAGATCGACGCGTACAAACATACGGACAGACAGACAGACACAGAGAGAGACAGACAGGGCTGAATCGAGTCAGCTTGTCACTCTGATGAAGAATATACATATGTATGTAACTTTATGGAGTCTGCCACGCCTCTTTCTGCCTGTTACATACATTTTAAAAACATACTCTGATTGATTTTCCTGTCTCCACCTGTCCACCGGACTTACTGACTGAGTGTTTCTGTGGCTGTGCCGATTACTTGCCGTTCATTATCTTGGCCGAATAAAAATAAAGTAAAACTGGTATTTTAAAGAATTTCTCGTCGTCTGCTGTGAAGCGAATTGAAAGTCAAATTTAACAAAATAAAGCAGAACAACATTATATTATGTATTATACTATAGCATATATAAATATTTAATATGCATATTTTTCTTTCACTCTTTCGCGTGCAGCACAGAACACCGCAAAATTTTTGTGAAAATGTATGTAGCAGGCAGAAGGAATCGTGATCCGCCCTATAAAGTATATATATTCTTGATCAGCTCGACGAGCTGAGTTGATATAGCCCAGTCCGTCGCCCATCCGTATGAAGTAGATGGTCTTGTAAAGCACAAGAGCTAACAGAAATTTGACATGTACCCCACGCAGAACGAGTTTCTTTTAAAAATTCTATAACTTAACCCGTATAGTAAATACACGATTTAGTAATAAGCATGTCATGTTTGCATTATTGCTTCTTCCCATTGTGCTAGTCGTACAGTCTCGAATAGAGCTTTTGCTTTGGACCTAGTGCTTAAGTTAATGCACAATTCTTTCTGACTCCTTAAGCTACTCCGTGAATGAGTACAGCTGTACCGGATTCAATTCTTGAATTTAATTTATATTAATATAGTAATCTGCTAATAATTAATTTCTTATTTTTCTTTTAATACTCCAGGTCCACATACATTCATTATTAGAATGACGTGAATATAATGTGAGCAGTGAAAAATTAAATGAGTAAAATGTGAAAGCAAAAAGGAATTTAAACTTAAAGAGAAGTGGCTAACAAGAAAAACAAACCAGCATTATCACATGAGGCGCAGCGAACAGTGGAAGGACAACCTTACAGCAAAAAAGTAAAAAACAAATAATGAAACCTAAATAAATAAAATTGCTAAATTGAAACAAATAAGAAAACTCTAGTCGGTACCCGACTTGGAAAAACCCTGTTTCCTATTGAATAACAAAATAATAAAAATAGCAGAAAAATCTGTATCAGAGCACCTGGAATGGAACGTTTCTTTGTCTTATGCTCATTGCATTATCTCAACGAATACCCCGACTTCATACTTGTAAAAATTTTATTTTCAATAAATTACCCCGACGGCATAGCGCCTATTATACTATCATCACATTTTACCCGAGTACAAATCAAACTTGAAATTAAGGTAGCAGCTGATAATTTAACCGCAATTTAACGTTGTTTACGATTTCTTAGAATTTTCCAGATGCTTGGCGTTTCGGCCACCTGCGTACGGTAATTGGCCAAACGATTTGTTTAATAACTTCTGAGTCCTTTGAATATTTGGCAATTAAGAAAAATGTTAACTCATTATATCCTATACCCTGTAATTGAAATTGGCAGAAACAGGGTATACTGATTTTGTTAAAAAGTATGTGTCAGGCAGAACTCTATCTGCGTGTGCCATGAAAATTTGCAGGCCTCCTTTTACCTGGTGCATACATTTTCACAAAAACATCTCAGACAGACAGATATAGCGATTAGACAAACCGGTCGCGTCGAATAGATTGTATGAGGACTATAAGATGGAAAGATAATAGAAAACTGAAACGTTATTAGCAATTGTCACTTTATTGTTGTAAAAGCGGAGGCTTCCACACTTGAAAGCAAAAAGAAGTGCATTAAAACGAGGAAACTCAGCAGCATCATTACAATAAATATAACAAGTAAGGAAGCTCTCGTCCAGACTGCTCGACTAAGAGATACCCTAAACCCTTCGAATAGCCGATAATGGAAGCATGCTATGATTATTTTACATATGTATATGTATATTGCAAGCAACACATACGCGCGCACACGAACGTAATATGAGCACGCGCGCTGCTAACTGAGCAGTGACTGCGCTCGGGCTGCAATATGCCTATGATATCGGAAATTAAATGTTTAATAACTTCATAGTGTGATTATAACATACATATGTGTCTATTTGCCAAAGCACAAGTCTAGTGTTTGCAAATTGTGAGCGAAAAAAAAAATCCAAAAACTATAAAATGTCTGCATTCACTACTCCTATCTGGACAGTAAATTTGAAGTCTCTAGGCTTTAATGGGTCACATAAATGAAAGCAAATTTATCGATAATTCGGAAACGGGATGAGTTATCGAAAAAAAAAAAACAAACTCGTATGGTATTCACGAGTATACATGTCAAATTTCAAATCTCTAGTTTTTGTGGTTTATGAGATCAGCGCGTTCATACGGAAGGACAGACGGACAGACGGACGGACGGACGGACGGACAGCCGGACAGACACACAGACAGACAGGGCTATTTCGACTCAGCTCGAGCTGATCAAGAATATATATACTTTATGGGGTCTGCGACGTCTCCTTCTGCCTGTTACATACATTTTCACAAAAACATTATACCCTGATTTCCCATTTTCAATGGGTTCAGGGTATAATAAATTGTTGATTTAATCTTCTCACTTCCTTAACTTCCAACAATAACAATAATAATAACAAAGGGAGTTGATTGCATCCACATTCTCTTCTGGTTAGCTCTCACTTTTGAATATACCATGTACAGTTATTTGACTCATTTAGAGTATGTGAGGTCCTATAAGAGATACTATTTAATAAAAGTTTTAAGTAGATAAAAACATATTTTAATTTGTATTCATATAGAAACAAATGCTTAATAAAGTATATCTGGTATATCTGTGTCTGACAATTGTTGAGTCAGTGACCTGATGGTAGTTTAAATAGGAAAACTAGTTTTCGTTTGTCTGTCAATAATTCACAGTTGGTTTTTTACTGTCATTTCCGCATGATCCAATTTCCAGATCCTCATGCTTCAATAAATATTAGGATAATTCCAAAAAACAAGAAAAAGCTCCCAGACTAAATAATGTGTAACAAAAGTCACGTTTGTCGTAACAACAAAATAATAAGAGCAATTGCCACTTCCATAATAACTTGACAGCAGACAACAGCGGCGACCGCTGCAACTCCAGCAACAAAACTTTCTAGAGTATGACCCCTGCTAGATGGAGAGAGAGAAATATATATAAAGACAGATAAAGAAAGAGCGAGGGTGAGAGCTAGAGCGAGAGAGAGAGAGTAAGAGTAGAGGCACTGCCATCGCATATTTAATGCCGGCCGGCTAATGCAGCGAACAAAAATTTAACAGATAAATATTCATAGTGAAATAACATTATAAAACTTTGGATATTTACTTTAATAATATTTAATATTTACTTATGGCTATAGAAATATCCTGCAGCTTACGTTTTCGTAGATATGGTTTTGTTAAAATGTATGTAACAGGTGGAATGCGTGGAAGACCCTGTAAATTATATATGTTATTATCTTCATTGATCAGAGAGGAGAGCTAAGTAATTTAGGCCTGAGCGTAACTATATCATTTGAGCGTTGGTTAAAAGCAGGTGGCCAGCAGCACAAATCACTGCGGAGACAGACATTGAAATGTATCAACATAAGTTTATTCGTGTGTATTAGTTGTTTGTGTTGCATGTCTGAAAGAAGCTTGGAAAGATGGAAATATTAAATCTTCGCAGAGTCAAAGGTATATCTAGTCGCGCGGTCTCCACAAGATCACTCTATTTTGTTTTATCTTGCTATAATGCCATGCATAAGCTGTAGCTGTCAGTGGAGACTTTTTCGGGAGTTCTGTTAATTACTTAACGCAAAGCTGGACCGGATGCTGAGAGCCTCTAGCAAGCTGTCGCTTAACAGCAAAGCCAACATATATAAGGCCATTGTAGTGCCTATATTCACATACGGAATACCTATATGGGGCTCTGCGACGAGGTCATCACTAGACAAGATGCAAACTCCAAAGAACAAAGCGCTCCGCAGATGGACAGGTGCCAGTTGGTACGTTCGCAATTCTGTGCTGCATAGGGATATAAGAATCCCTACAGTCGCAGAACTTATTGGACGCCACAGCTCCAGGTACGCGGACAGACTTTCTGCGCACCCAAACCAGCTCGCATCCAATCTGGGAGTTAACGATAGCAGAAGAAGATTAAAAAGACTGTATCCCCTGGACCGTCGGGCAAGCTAACAATACCCCATCCTTACAACATAGAATAGTTGCATTAATTAATTAAATTAAGTTGTAAATACCGGCCTACTCGCCTAATAATAAGTTAAGGTTTATGATAAGTGCGCTTTAGAGTTTAAGACAGAAAGCTGCAAACATACTATAATATATTAAAAAAAAAAAAAAAAATTAATTAACTAGAAGGAAATACTTCCGCTGCAAATACGGATAGCAGTCTCAGCTTTTTATTCTATTTTAATTTTCTATTGCGCCATGTTTCATTCTGCAGATTTTTTCAAGTCTGCGTACGATTATTTTCGGTTTCCGTTTTCGTATTGTGATTGGTGACTGACGGCTGTTAATGCCACTTTTTATACATGTAAATAAACGAATGATGTAACATTCGAAAAAGAAATAATGTAATGATTAACGCAATCCATAGTAAAACAATTAAGAAAACATTAGATGGTGCCATACTAGAAAGTGAATTCTATTTTTTAAAATGTACTTTACAGCTTCTATATATATTTACAAAATTAAATTCAATTTTCCAAAAAAAATAAAAATACGTAAATAGAAGAAAATCCGACATCATAAAACATGAATCCTAAATCTATGTGCTTGTCGAAAGACATCATATTAATAAACACCACCACTTAATACTTGTTTAAATCAAGTAATAGTGCTCTAGTCGAGACTGCTCGCCTAGGAGATATCCTGAACCTTCCGTTGAGCCGATATTCCAAAACATGCCTATTTTACATACCTACATATGTATATTGTAAGCACACGAACACACTATCGACGAACTAATATCGACTACTTTATGGGGTCTTCGACTTCTCCTTCGGCTTGTTACATACATTTTCACAAAAACATTATACCCTGACTTCCCATTCTCAATGTGTTCACGGTATAAAAAAAACTTCGGGTCAGCTTGATTGGTGAAACTCGGGGACAATATAGAGCTAATGGTATGGGGATGAAAAAAAAACCTCATATGACCACCAATGATTAATTACAGCAGTGTCTCTACATATTTACATGCATAAATACATACATATGTTCATACATACTGACTTAATGGCTCTTATACATTTTCACGCAAGTCCCTTATGTCGCACTCTCCGTTTAGTATTTGGTTTATGTGATCAATACCATAGACAGTTAACATGCCATAAAATTGTTCAGGTCTCACTCTTTTACATTGTGACAGATGCGACGCGATAAACAATATAGAGGAGTCATGAAAAGATCGAAAGAGAAACAGAGAAAGAGTATCAAGAATGCAAAGATGAAGCAGCGCAGAAACTATCGAAGTCCATGGCCCTTGCTCTGTGCTTGTCTGTGGATGTGGATGCTGTGTATAATGTAAAAAGCACGTTTTAAGTTATGTGGACGGCGTGTGAATGAGTTGTCGTCGCATTGAGTTGGAATTGTACAAAGAGAAAGTAAGTCAGCGAGCTAAGCCAGACTTGGCTTCAGTTATTCTGATTTTGTAAGTCGCAGCATATGACATGCTATGAACTGCTATGTTAACGAACATTGTGGCCATATTGCATTGCGCATTTGCTTTGAGAGAAGACGACCAAAAAGAGAGTGAATTTTGTATAGAAGGTCTAATAGTCGGAAGAATTGAGATTTTGTAAACAATTTTGATGCTGTAAATAGAATGCCGAGCTATTAAGTTATCTAATATTTGAAAATTCTTTTATATTTGCTTAGTTGATTATTTTCATAACTCGACTTATAATGAACACATCACATTGGTATGTGAATGAAATATATGTATTATTTCCTGGGTTATTACTTAGTTATAAATTTCGTTGTCCAGTTGCTACTACATCAAATAACCAAATATAAATAAATAAATTTCCCTTGGCTCGCTTTTTAAGCAATTATTCGTTCGTTGTTCACATACAAAACAAATAAGAACATTACAAGACAATTATCCAATTTTCGAAATAAAATATCAACGAACAATTAATTAATTTCTGCATTCCAGGAAAGGTGCTTGCGCGCAGCCTCTAATACAGAGCTCTGCAGAGTATGAACGCAGATATATTGAAAAACTAGAAACAGCAAGAGGTGCTAAAGAGCAAGAGAGAGGGGAAGAGCATACTGCAACAGCATTTCTTGTCACCGGTTTGATGCCTGCCAGCTTGTATAATATGACCAAACCATACAAACTATGTTTAGTTATCCAACTGTTATTCAATCATTATTAATCATTCTCGAGTTAGGTGATATGCTGAAAAGGTGATTTCAAGTATTAACCGTTAAACATATGCAACCAGACCACAGCTGAATGAATGGTTATCAATGGTCATGTGCCTGTGCTCGGGGCCGGAGTGATGCTTGAGGTTTATGTTTGTGTTTATGAGTTTTGAGTCTTCTTTGGGTCTATTTTATGTAGGATATTCTAGTCATTGTCTGTTTTATACTTTATCATATAACAAAATAATATATGTACGTTAAATTAGCCTTAATAGTATATTTTATGCAATGTGTTGGAAAACGCCATATATCGATATAATTCCACTCATTTTCTTTAAAAATTTTCAATCTGCGTTCATTCCAATCTCTTTTTTCAAAAATAAAATCGTTTTATATAGATCTTTGTATGATAGATTCAAACCTTCTACAGTTTTAGTGGTAGAAGCTTCAGCTTCAGCCACTCCTTTAAGCAGTGCCAATTGTTGTCAAACCAATAATTAAGAATAAAATTAACAATAAGTAGGAGAGCTCTAGTCGTAATCAGGTCACAAGTACGAAAAGTTATTATTTAATTTAATTTCCCATATCATAGGCATATTGCAGCCCCCAGTTGCTGGTCAGTTAGTAGAACGCTTGTTCACGCATTCGTGTGCTTGTCCTCGTGTTGACATCCCAAGTTGTATAAGCTATGGCGGGTATATCTACGCCCATTGGGGGCGTGGCAAATAGGTGGAAACTGTATCTTATACAGTTTTAGAGATAGAACAACCAAATTTGGCATTTGAGTAACTGTTATGATCCTATAAAGATCGACAAAAAACTATATATCTACGCCTACTAGGGGCGTGGCAAATCGGATCTGAATATATATCAAGTTTGCATCTTCTGTTATATTTTGAACACTATTGATGCTAGAAACTTGAGAATTGGTACATATACTTGTATTAACGTCACAAGTTCTAAAAAAAGCTATGGCGGGTATATCTACGCACACAGGGGGCGTGGTAAACTGCACGAGTTTATTGGACTGGTAGGTTGCTGGTGACCTCCTCTATCGATCGGCCAAAAATTACGCCCCTTTTGGGGCGCGACCTATGCAAAAATACCCTGTAATTTTCGATTTTTTGAGTGTAAACGGCCAAAATTCACAGTTACGGTGCTCTAGACTCCTGTCATGGACTGGAAACCACTTTTCTTTGAGCAATAAACACACAATTTATTGACTTTTTGGACTTTTACCATAATTGAGTTTCTAAATATTATAAATGTAAAAAAATATATTTTAGAACAAAAAAATAAAGAAATAAAAGAAAAGCCGACACAGAAAATTCGAAATTCGAACCTCCGCCTACTTGCACGAGTCGAAATTCGTCATCTCTACCACGACGCCACCACTGTGCTTATCAAACCAATAATAATTATAAATAAAATGTGTATAAAATACCGACTCGCCCGAGGTTCGATTCTTCTATTAGCAACGCTACTGAAGCTCATACTACTGAAGCTCATACTTTTTTCCAGCTATATACTGTTTTTATTATTGTTCACAAAGCGAAGAGTTTTACTCAGTAGGTCGGTCCGGCTTAAAATTTTGAATACAAATAAAATTTTGAATATATACATATAAAATTTTTTATATCTATATGATATTTAGTATTAGTTTTGCGTGTTTCTCATCAGTTTGCGTCTTTCTGATCGTTTACAGAAATGGACTGCAGAGCTCTTCTTGGAATTGGATGGGATCTAGAATTGTCAATGTAATCAAGTTCTTCGGAGATTTTTTTTTTTTTTATTTATTAAGAAGTTACAATTAATATAAAATTAACTCTAACTTAAGGCTAAGCACTGGCAGCAGGGGCCTTCGGCTGGATGGTGTTTATTGTGATTATAGATTATTTTTAAATTAGTATATACAGATTTTATTTTATAATAGCATTATTTCTATATTTACATTTCATTTTGTTTTTATTTAATCTTTTTCATAGTAGGTGGTATGATTTTTTAAGAAACTCAATTATCTTGCGGATGTTAATCTCGGTTGGGTTTGCTAGGATTGATAGGGGGCAGGTGTTTTGGAAGATTTGGGTATGCAGGTTAGAGGTTGCGGGGCAGTCGCAGAGAATGTGTATTATATTGATGTTTGCGGTTGTGTGACAGTTGGGTCTTCGGAGATAAACCCCTAAATTATACGGTCAGTTCAGTTGGCGCACAATAATCGAAAATACTGGTTTTGTTTATAAATATATTATATACATATATATGTTATAGTTCGCGACTATAACATTCTTAGTTTGTTGTGCTTTCTTTACGTTGTTTACATTTGGTTTTATGTAAATTTTTATTTTTGCCTTGCGAGTGAACACAGACATTTAAATTTAGCTCGCAACGATCATCGAATGGCCTCGTAGCCTGTCGTTCGCTCGTCTTGTAGTTATTGCTGTGTTTCTTTATGTGACATAAAATGTGTGATCGATGTAAATCTCTCGTCTCAGCATTCAACGACAGTGGCGGCAACGTAAACGTCGGCGACTGTCGAAGTCTGCTGATTTTGTTTTATTTTTATAACACGTTCGTCGAGCTGTGCAGCACAACTATAAACAAAAGTATTATGTTAGTCGTCAGAAGCGGAGCAGCTGAGAATGTGGGATGCATTGCCGCTAGACACAAGCGTTTATCGTCTCAGTCTAAGCTGATATGCTAAAACAACTGTTAATGTGAAACTTTGACACGCGAGCTTCTTAAGGCTTCCTATTGTTAGAGTGGTCAATTTTCATTGTTGTTGTGCGTGTCGAAGCAGTCACTGTATAGCTGATTATAATGAAGGCATATATAAGAAAGACAGTGTTGTTATTGATAGATTATTGGGCAGCTGCAGAGAAGAAAAGTTTTTGCATATTGAGACACTTTTAATTATAAATGAATAATCAGTCGACTGACTGATTCACTTAAATTATAGGAAAGGGACCATCCCACGTCTGAACAAAGAATCTGACACTTTTTATACATTGAACCCATTGAATATGGGAAATCAAATTATAATGTGTTTGTGAAAATGTATGTAATAGGCAGGAGGCTTGGCTGATACCATAAAGTATATATAATCGTGATCAGCTTGCCGAGCTGGGGCATTCCCCGGCATACATATATCGGCCGAGCAATGCCGATCGTAAATCACAAAAGCACGCCCCTTCGCATCAAATTTGGGAAAAACGTATTTAAAATACTAGAGTCGTGTGCTTTGGCAAATAATATAATCATGCTCTGCAAATTTGATTATTAAAGTCTATCTACAATAAAAGTTATTAAACAATTAATATTCCATAACAAAGGAGCCGCGCTCTTATGTTTGGTTATGTGGGTGCGTTTGTCTATGTGTTCTTTGGCATGTGTAACATAAGCAAATGGAATATCGGTTCATCGGAGAGATCAGGCGATCCCCTAGGGATCACTCGTCTATAGCTTTCTTTCTTGTTTTGCTTAAGTCTGTGCAAGCTGCATATAAAAACGCCAGTTCGGGGTATCCCCTAGTCCGGTAGCGGACACCCTACTAGTAGAATTTTCTTACGTGTTTGATTCTTGTTGTAGCAAGTATTACGTATTGTAAATAATTTACACCTTCTTGTTGTTATTGCTGACTTTTTTAGTCGCCTATTGGCTGTTTAATTTATTTCTATTTATACATCTCAACGTTCGCAGAAAATTACCATAAATTTAATTTGGTCGTAATAATGCATTAATTGCAGCACAGATATTGTTGAAACACAAACCCGTATATGATAGTGAAGAAGAGAAGAGGGATTGTAATAAATCTCCATTGTTCAAAGCATGTGTGTCTCTAAAAGGTAGTCAAAGCCATAACAATTGAGTAAAATTGGTGGCGTTCGTACAACTTGAGCAATGTGGACCTTGTGACAGTCTGAATGTGTGTGTGATAGCGTGTTTGTGTTTGGAGACAGAAAATTTTGGTTTGGAGCAGCAAAAACGCAGAGTCAAAAACGGTTATTGTATATAACACAAATACGTTCGTATATATATATATATATATATATATATATATATATATATATATATATATATATATATATATATATATATATATATACATACTAAAGTATTTGTGTATTAGCTTACGCATATTTGTTTATGTTCATTCTTTCTGCTTTGTCATCCTCCTACCAACTCTTTCTAGGATGCGGACGCTGTCTAACTTTAACTTTCGTCTATGAGTGAATCTGATATCCCAAGAGAGACGACTTAAGGTAGCAGCAACGACCTGCTCTTTTTTTGTCTTGGGAATAAAAAAAATGTTGTTTTTGTGCTTTGTTTATTGCTTCATTTGCGACGTTTAAGCTCTTGATTAGGTTCTTTTGTATGTCGCACTTTATTCTGTTGTTGTTTTTGTTGTTGTCATTGTTTGTATGTGTTTGTAATTGTGTATATTAGAGCGCATACAGTAAATGCGAAACAATTTAAGCTGAACTTAAATGCTTAACTAGGTTTAAACCCATTAAAAATAGGAAAACAGAATGGGCAGAAAGAGGCGGGACAGACCCATAAACTACACACACACACACACACATATATATATATATATATATATATATATATATATATATATATATCTTATACAGGGAGAAACTGAACCGATTTACCTGAGCCCGTCCGTCAGCTCGTCTCTTTGATATGAAATTTTTTGTGAAGGTTCCTGTATTGAATCGTTGTATTGTTATCGATTGAAAACGAAATCGTAATTAATTTGTAAAATTATACTTAACACATCTTTGGAGCTAGAGTCTCAAAGTGTTGTTTTTAGTTTTATGTGTGTTTTATACAATTTGGAGACTTGTGTTTTATCAAATACAAAAATATAAATGACAGGACCATGCTCTCAATGTTTGATTAAGAAAATCCATCTACAAAAAATTTTTTTAAAATTTAATTCTCCATAATGTAGGCATATTGCAGCCAAAGCGCAGTCGCTACGTAAATTGCGTAGTTAGAAGAGAACGTATGTATGGGTGCGTGAGTATTTGTGCATATGTTACTTCTAATGTGTGTGTAAATAAATAAGCATAGCATGTTTGGAATATGGGCTTACGGTATCTGTTAGTCGAGCTATCTTAATTGAAGCACTTTTGTTATTGTTGTTATCGCAATTTTAACGGGACTCGTATTTATTTTAAATGCCGTGTTTGTGAACTTCTTTCTCTCGTTCACAATTGTGTTATGCGCTGCGGTTCTTTAAGTTTTGCTGTCTGAGTCAAATTAAATTAATTCATTGAGGTAAATTTAATATTTCATAAATTTTATGAAGAAAACAAATGTAGCAATATTTGCGACTCAATTCCCCTCTCTAACAGCAAAGAATGTCAATCTGTCTGGCGCCTATTTTTGGAACGGTTCAACAGCAAATGTCAAATTTGACGACTGGATAGCTCACCTATAGTAAAAGCTTTCAAATTCGGAAATAAATACATATACATTAACTTTTACATAGTAATTTTACATATACATAATATAAATATATAAACGGGTTTTTACATGCATTTTTATGAACATTTATAAACACGTGTGTACCTTAAGTTGTTATGAATTTTAAACTGCAACTGAATCCAGCAATTCGTCTTTAGTTTAATCTGGACGGGCCTGGTGTAAGCTATTAAACACATAGAGATAATACAGACAGCATTTAAAGTTTAAACGCATTTAAATACTCTGAATTTTAAAATGATTAAAAATATATTGATTGTGTGCAGTATACATAAATTGTCATTGCTCTAACCTTTTTAAATTTAAGTTCAAATTTCGCGTTGACATCCCAAGTTATGACTGATATATCTATACTCATTGGGGGTGTGGCAAATCGAGTGAAACTGTATCTTCTACAGTTTTAGAGCTAGAACGCCTAAATTTGGCACGTGAATAATTGTTACGATCCTACTGGGATTTGACTATACAGCCCTTTTGCAACTTCAGTTATTTTTTGAGCACTAGACACTTGAGACTTGGCTTATATTCCCCATATGGACATCCCAAGTTCTATAAGCTGTGGCGGCTGTATCTACGCCCACAGGGAGCGTATCGATAGGCCAAAAATTATTTGTACGTCCCTTTTGGGGCGTGACCTATTCAAAAATACCCTGTAATTTTCGCATTTTTTGAGTGTAAGCGTCCAAAATTACGTTGCCCTACACTCCTGTCATGGTCTGGCCAAAAATTATATGTCTACGCCCACTGGGGGCGTGGGAAATAGAATTAAACAACTATTTTTGAGCTATAAACACACAATTTATTGACTTTTGGGATTTTACTACCTTAATTCAGTTGCTAAATATTATAAATGTAAACACAAACTCTTTAGAACAAAACAATAAAGAAATAAAAGAAAAGCCGACATAGAAAATCCGAGATTCGAACCTCCGCCTACTTGCACGAGTCAAAATTCGACATCTCTACCACGACGCCACCACTGTGCTTGTCAAACCAATAATAATATAAATAAAATGTGTATAAAATACCGATTTACCCGAGGCTCGAACCAAGGGTGTCATAATCGGCGCGCGTCATTTCTATTAGCAACGCCACTGAACCTAGTATCAATAAGGTAATTGAAGGAGCATATGATACAATTCTATTGTATTTGTTATTTCTTAGAACATAAGAAAATATGCGCTGCGCAGCTGTACAGTACATTTGTCAAGTGCCTAAACGTTTTGTTGAATAACTTCTGTGTTACTTAACGGATTTTAATGAAATTTGCAGCATATTAATATTATTTTAAACTGAATTGTAAGAAATTAGTTTAGGCAATAATCAAAATTGTATTAAAATTAACATGACACTAAATACAAAATTTGGCGATAATTAGGGGTGTGGCAAATTGGTTTCTTGGAATGTTATGGAACTGGGAACTTGCGGTGGGAATGAGTATTTCGCAGTCGGTAGCGCTTGACTGTTTTTATTTGGTTTTGATTAAGAAAGTCCATCTACAATAAAAGTTATTAAACATTTAATTTCCCATATCATAGGCATATTGCAGCCCAAGCGCAGTGGCTGCACAGTCGTGCGTTCGTGTGCTTGCCTATGAGTGTGTTGCTTTCAATATATGTAAAATAGGAATGTGTTGGAATATCGGCTCAACGGAGGGTTAAGGGTATCTCGTAGTCGAGCGGTCTCGACTAGAGCTTTCTTACTTGTTTTTAATTAAAATAAAAAAAAAAAATATCTAAATAAATCTTTTGATGGCGGCCTAGAGAATATAACCTAAGTGCCGCCGTGCGCCGCTACTACCAACACGGCCGTTGCACTACTTGAGTATCATATAGCGAATTCCTAAGTAAAGTTATTGAGCTACTGAGCTACTGAACTTCTGTTGAAAATTCATCCCCAATTTATCTTTGTTATTGTTATGAATTCTTAGAAATTTCTAGATGCTTCCGCTGCTGCTACCAAGCGCGTTTGGGAATAAACGTTTTGTTCAATAACATAATAGATTTTATCTATGTATATATTATATTGACTTTATTTTATACATATGTAGTACGTACATATGTGTGTATGTTGTATATTGCATGAAACGCATACATACACACCCACACACATATGCTTTGCTAACTGCTCAGTTTAACTCAGCGATTGCGCTGGGCCTATATAATATACTAATACTTGTCAAACCAATAATAAATAAATAAAATGTGTATAAAAACCGACTTCGCTGAGGTTCGAACCAAGAGTGCCATGGTCGGCACGCGTCTCTTCTACTACCAATGCCAGTGAATTTCATTTCAATCGAGTAACTTAGTTAATTATCCACACTGAATTCAAGTGTATTTATTATTTCTTACTGCATAGGAACATGTTCGCGGTGCAGCTAAGCACATTTGTCAATTGCCTAAAGGTTTTTTAATGAAATTTTCAGCATATTAATATACTTTAAACTGAATTATAAGAAACTGGTGTATAGCAAAAATCAAAATTGTATTAAATACACATGACACGAAATACAAAATTTAGGGATAATAAGGGGTGTGGCAAATTGGTATATTTATATCTTTTTTGGAACTGGGTGTTGGGGTGTCGGTAGTCGGTAGTGCCCGACTAAAACGTTTTTACTTGTTTATATTATTTCCGCCGAAACACATACTATGGTCATGACTAAGCTAAAAATATTATTTCAGTAACAGTATTAGTTAAAATGCTAGACATGAAAACCTTAATTATCTCCAATAGTTTAGATCTAGAAGCTACAAAATGGAGTTATCTGAGTTACTGCTGACCTAGCTGGCAGCGTTTTGATCGCGAATAGTATTTGTTATATTTCACCTTATATTATAAATATGTGTATAGTCTAATAATCTTTGTATATCAGTTTATAATTTTAATTTCAGTTAAGCTTATCTCCGCTTACAGTCACACATTTTAAAAGCTCTGCGTAAATCCTGAGACCCATTAATATTTATATAATTCTGATAATGCTTAAAAATTATCGCTTTTTTTGTTACACATATATGTACATATCTATTTAAAGTAAAATTATAACTTGGGTCTGTGAATGAAAGCCAATAACTCCAATGTAACATGTTTGTTTTTGTGTTTGCAGGTGTAAAACCAATTCAATTGATAATTTCGAAATACAAGTTAAATAAACAACACACATTAATACTCACAAATACTACACTCACATACACACAGCGCACAATTCGAACCGACTTGTAGTTGCGACAGCGGTTGCACAAACTTCGGATATTCAACTATCTCGCTTGCACTAGTGATCTGACTTCAAAATAATCGTAAATAGACTAAAGCTCTCTCCTTTACTTATATACCCTGAACCCATTGAAAATTGGAAAACAGGGTATAATAGGAGAGGAGGCGTGACAGATGCCATAAATCATGTATATTCTGGATAAGCTGAGTTAATATAGCCATGTCCGTTCCTATCAACGCAGTGATCTCGAAAACTACAAAAGCTAGCGATCTGAAATTTGAATTATATATTTGTGTATACCATACGAAGTACAAGTTTGCTTTAAAAATGCGATAACTCATCAACTTTTCTTATTATCGATATATTTCGATAAATTGACATCGTTTTTTATACCGTAAGAGCTAGAGACTGCAATTTATATGTAGTTCTGTATAAGAGATCTCCGCGTGATGTGCATGAGCCTACAAAAAGATGCAAGTCTCTAAGTCTTATGGGTTTTTAGATTGATTAAGAATAATAATAATAAATTAATTTAACCATTTCAAAGGGTATACAAAGTTATTCAAAATGTAATTTCTCATAATGTAGGCAGCCATGCAGCCCATGCGCAGTCACATGGTATTTCCTAGTTGAGCAGTGTCGATCATTTTCTACGATTGACTCAGCGACAAATGCCGAACGTCACCGCGCTGGAATTTCCGATTCTCTTTTCGATTTATTTTCAGTTTGCTATTGGTGTGGTCTCTTGGTATGCACAACCTGTTTGGCCTCTCAGCTCACGTATTCAGAGTTAATTTCTTTTGGAGCGCAGTGGTATTTCAGAATTTTTCGCAGGTGTTTCTTGTAATCGGGTATCATTGGGTTTGCCTATTTCTTCGTCTACGTCTTCTTGTTGTTTTGATTTTTATCACAACAATTCTACGGCACCTTTTCTGATGCTTCGTTCATTACCATAACAATAAAAATAATTGCTTTTCAAACGGTACTTTGCATATCTGTAAACCAATTAATAAATTATAAATTATTAAATTGTTCTCTTTTATAATGTGGATAAGTGTCAAAGTTGGGGTAATATAGGCTAAGCGTCCTGAAGTAAACAGAGTAATTGAATTTAGTTTCATTTTTATCCTGTCCCTCTACGAATAGCACAATTCACAGTGTTAGATATTGGATCATCAAATGGTCGTAAAATAGTAATGGTATTATTTAGATAAATGCTTCTGACTATACACGATTCCTAATATCATTTAATATGAGCTCAATCCGAAAACAATACGGAAATCAAGTTAGAATGTTCTAATCAACACTGCTCCCTCAAAACCATAGAAGAAACATTATATGCTTATTTTACATACATACATATATGTATATTATTACATTGCACACACGGACTCATAAGTACGTGCTCTGTTAACTGCGCAGTTTATACTGGGCTTGAGTGGAGCTTATGGCGTTTACAACGAGAAATTGAAGGGTTAATAACTTGTTCTACCCTAAACACATTGAAAATGGAAAATTAAGGTATAATGGTTTTATTAAGTGTTTGTAACAGAAAGAAGAATAAGTAATAACTTCTTTAGTCGATAATATTAAAACGGGAATATTTTCGAGTTTTTTAATCAAAATCTTTCGGGTCCCAAATACCAAGAGTTTTGGCAGAAATTAAATTTTGTATTTGAGGCATTCATTGATTTGAAATAACAATATATATATATATTTATATAGTTGATTTTGAAATATCAGAAACACAACATAAATTTGCGCAGGCCTCAATTTTGACTTGGTTCGCTCTACACATAAATGCTCATTTGAAACCGATATAATTCGCGAATTAATTTCAAAATAGAAAATAAATTTGGAGGTATGCTGAATTTAGTTATGGAAACGAAATGTATGTTTTGTGTCAATGTTAATATGTGTTTTTGTAAAATTATATTAATAGTACTTGCAACCTCAAACGTTCACAATCAATATAGCGTCATCTCGCTAATCTAAACTAGAAAATACAAATGTTTAATAACTTTAACTTTCTTAATCGCAGTGTCATTCATATGTGTCTGTTTGCCAAAGTAGAAGTCTCTAGTATTTTAAATATGTACGTGGGGTGGGTGGTGTCAGATATCAAAATATTTAAAAAAATCTTGGTATTTATTATATTATAGGTGTCCGCATAGTAAATTCAATATCTTTATCTTTTACGGCATGCAATTTAAGTTAGTTTATAGACATTTGTCGATAATAAGGAAATGGGCTGAGTTATCGTATTTTTGAACAAAATTGTGTAAATATTCGCAACAGGCCGAAGGATGCGTGGAAGACCCCATAAAGTATATATGTATTCTTGATCGATCTCGGTAACAACAAATTCGTCAGATTTGAAATTGGACATGTGTACTCATACGAATACGCAGTACGAGTTTGTTTAATTTTTAAATAACGATAACTTATCCCGTGGTATAATTATTGATAAATTTTGACAAACTGTATAATAAATAAAAAGCGTTTGTAATTTATTAACATTTGATATCCTTTCGCACTAAATTTGTGTACGTATGTGTTATGCGTTGCTTACAATATATATGTCATATTAATAATAACTACTAATGATCTCCGGAAGCGTCGTTTTATATAGCGTAAGGCGTCACGTTGCTCATCTGGAACCTATACAAAATACTCGTAGCGTATGCCCACTAAATATTGAGCAACACCTACTTGATACATATATACCAACATTCACAGTATGGCTTATAAGCGGGTCTATATCAACAAGTTTACTTTCACCTACCAGTTCGTGTTGATTTTGTCTGCCATATTGTTATTGTTATTGTTATGCTCAATTGTGCCATAGAGAAGGGATGTTCTCTTTTGGGCTTTCTCTCTGTTTCTCGCTCTATCGGTCTCTCCTGAAATAACTTTGCGAAGTTATTGAAGTCCATAGAGATTATGTGCTACATGTGACTATCCAAAACTTTTCCTCGGTAGTCAAAGTAAATTATTATAAAGTTTCATAAGAAATTTGGAATCAACAATTTCTGTTTTAATTGTTTTACATATGACGATCTTCATTTCATTAATAAATTTAGATTTCGGAACAATTCTTTATATCTATCAATTTCGTGCAACGCCTCATTGTATATTTTAATTGAATTAACTTGCTGTAGAATAATATCTTCGTCTTCTGATTAAAAATAATATTATTTTCACTTGTATGTATGACAATCTTCAGAAATCAACGTCGTCGATGTGGTTGGCGCCGTTGTCCGTTATGCAGCATCGCGACGAAGTCAGTTTTAGCATTGTCGATGCTTCGCCTTTTTAATTTTTTTTTTTGTCCGCCTGCCAGAGATATTTAGTATAAAAATGTTCAAAAGGTCGTGTCCGCGTCCGGCTCAGAGAGCGTCCGCGGTGGTAACGGATTTTGTATAAAAATCATGCGAAAAATGTTGGGACTATAAAATTCGTTCGGCTACTGGAGATGTCCGCCTGCGGGAGCTGTCCGTAAATAGAGCTTTCACTGTATATACACCAAGTCTCAAGCCTCCAGTAACATCAAAATATAACAGAAGTTACAAAATTGCTGTATAGACAGATTCGATATGACACGCTCCCATTGGGCGTGGGTATATAATTTTTTTTTTTGGGTCGATATTTATAGGATCTATATCTATAGGATAGGTAACAGATACTCATGTGCCAAATTTGGTTGTTATGTAGAAAAACTGTAGAAGATGCCGTTAAACCCGCTCAAAATGGACGTAGATATATCCATCATTTGATTTCACTTTGTGAATGAGTATAAAGAGGACAATAGCTAAATCAAGGTATAATGGTACTGTTAAAATGTATGTAATCGATTATTATCGACACAAACCGATCATGTCATTTCCTCTTCTAGTACCACAAAAATGGAAACCCAATTTAGAGTTTCGTACACAGGCACATTAATGCTCAGATATGTGCTCATCGCGAAAAATCTATATTCCCTTTCCTTAAATCTTTTAAGTCCTAATTTTCTAGGCACTCCTGACAATAGCAATTTTAGTTGTAAACGGACATTTTAATAATTTTTTTCGTAAATGAAATCAAAGTCAATTTATCGAAATGTATCGTTAATTCGGAAACAAAATGAGTTTGTGGTTTACGAGATCAGAGTTATATCGACTCAACTCGTCGAATTGATCAAGAATATATTTGTATACTTCTTCCTTCTGCCTGTTACATACAAATCACAAAACATTATAACCTTATTTCCCATTTCCAATGTGTTCAGGGTATAACAAGTAATCAAACTCTAGTCGGAGATGGCCGACTAGGAAATACCCTAAACCCCGCCAATCGCCGATTTTAAATTCACTTTACAGTTTGCATAGAATATTATACAATTTTAAATTAAATTTAAAAAAAAAAAAAAAGTAACCTGCATAAAAACAAATTTTTAACGGCAGCTTTGAGAATCTAACCTATATATATATATATATATATCTGCTAACTGCGCAGTTTACTCAGCGACTGCTCTGGACCAATATGTGCATGTTATGAAAAATTAAATGCTCAATACCTTTTTTTGTTGACCGACTTTCTTAATCAAACTTTCGCAGCGTAATTACATCATTCATATGTGTTTATGCGCAAAAGTACAAGTCTCTAGTATTTGAAATAAGTATTTTGCAAATTGGGGGAAGGGGGCGTGGCATCGAAAATTTTACAAAAATCTAAATTGTATAAAGGTCCCATTAAGCTAAATACAAGATTTGGAGTCTCTAACTATAAAGATGTAGAAGATAATTTTAAAACTGAAAATCGATTTTTCGTTTTTAATCGATAAAAAAATAAGATAAGAGTTATCGAATTTCTAAAACAAACTGACCTGCGCGTGATATAGACGAATCTATAAAAAAAATGCAAGTCTCTAGCTATTATATTATATTATATTCTGAGATCCACGCATTCAAACATACGGAGAGACGGACAGACAGACAGACGGACAGGGCTCAATCGACTCGGTTTGTCGTCCTGATCAAGAATATATATACTTTATGGGGTCTGCCACGCCTCCTTCTGCCTGTTAAATACATTTGGGCTGCAATAAACCCAATTTTAATGCTGATTACCCAATTTTAATGGGTTCAGGGTATAAAAAGTAAGTCGTACTGCGTATTGCACACAGATCTCAAATTTCATATCTTTACCTTTTGTGGTTTACAAGATCCCTGCGTTCAGACGGGCAGGGCTATATCGACTCCGCTCGTCGAGCTGATCAATAATAAATATATACTTCATGGGGTCATTTACAAAAAAAAACATTATACCCTCATTTCTTATTTTCAGAGTATAAAAATAAAAAACTTGCCCATTAGATTTGGATCATAAGAAACATTTCGTGCATTGCCACGCTTTGGTTAGCATTACTATTGTTGTCATTGCTTCTGTTAACTGGTCGGACTACTTTGTGTCTGATTGGAATGTTGTTGCCTCTAAGAAGCCGCAGTGCAGAGTGATGATTTTTATTGCTGTTGTTATAACCTATTGAAAATGAGGTGGTAGCAGACTCAATATATATTCTTGATCAGCTTGATGAGCTAAGTTGATATAGCCGTTGTTCGTCATTACGTCGCGTGACCCGCAGAAGCTAGAGATCTAAAATTTGATATGTATAATAACTTGTATATACTATACGCAATATTAGTTTTAAAAAATTCGATAACTCATCCCGTTTCCTTATTATATATTAATTTCGAAAAATTAACTGAATTTTTTGTATACTGTTAAAGAAAGCTAGAGACTTCAAATTCACTGTGTAGATGAACAAAATACAAAGATTTGCAATCTTTGAATTTTTAATACCATGTAACTTTGCCACAAATTAAAAAAAAAACGCGTATTTTTTAAATATTACAGACTTGTGCTTCAGCAAGCACAAATATATGAATAATATTAGCATGCTGTGAAAATTTAAATAATGTCCATTTACAAAAAAAATTAATGAAACACATGAAACGTAAATTTCGCAGCTAGCAGAGCGCGTGCATGCGTATGTATGTGTGTTTGCGTTGCTTGCAATATACATACTATATATAAAATAAAGATAAGTTGTTTTGAATCGGATCTTCGCAGGGTCCAGGGTATCGTATAATCGAGCAGTCAGCACACTCTTGTTGATCTGGCGTTATTGGCAGCGTCGATGCCGTCATCAGTGTTTTTGCTCATTTAGACACTGTTTTTGCTATTGTTGTCGCATCAAAAATGAGTCAGAACCGATATTCTGAAAATTCTACACTTTTTATACACTGAACCCATTAAAAATGGGTAATCAGGGTATAATGTTTTGCGTTTGAAATGTATGTAACAGGCAGAAGTAGGGGTGGCAGGCCCCACAAACTACATATTTTCTTGAGGACGACAAGCCAAATCGTCTGCGCAGCTAGCAGAGGACTTGCGTATGCGTGCGTGAGTCTGTGTGGGCGTACATATGTATTTATGTTGCTTGCAATATACAATACATACATACATATGTATACATATATAAAATACCCCATCATCATAATTTAAATATAGTGAATATAATATATAGATAAAATGCCACAAATTTCTTTAAAATCTAATAAGTAATAGGCAGCAACAGAAGGATCTAGAAAATTCTAAGAATACATAAACAAACGTGAATTGGGGTTGAAATTGCTGATACTACTTTACTTAAGAATTCGCTATTTAACACTTACACACGGCACCCTCCGACTAGAGTTTCCTTACGGGTTTTAGTATGATTACATTACAAGCAACACATATACACATACACATATACACACGGACGCAATAAATAGGACGCGCTTTTACGCGAGCGTGCTAAAATTCAAAAAATGCGAAATTTATATAAGTATTTATGTATTTTTGGAGTGTTAGAATCAAAATTTTACAGAAACATTACTGTAGACCCTTTTCACGAATTGGTCAAAAATTATATATCTACGCCAACTACTTCTTCCTACTTTCTACATTTTTGCAACTATGAAATTAAAACTGTGTAGATACACATAGATATGTCACTCTTCAGCTCCTCCTTGATTTCCGAAAAATTATACATGTATATATATATATATATATATATATACGTATATATATATATGTATATATATATATATGTATATATATAATTGGCGCGAGAATACGTTTTTTGCAGTCGGTAGCGCTATGGAACGAACCTATTTGGTTTATTTTAATTTCTCTAAATATACATTTACATATGGGGTATCATTGCATTCGAATTTCGACTATTAGGGAATATTTTTACTTTCATGTGTGGTTACGTACATATATGTATTAGCCCTTTGTTCCAACGCAACATCGTTTTTACTATTGCTCAAGAATTACGAGTGTCGGGTATTATTCTTCGTACCCCTTTTTCTTCTGTGCCAACTCTCGGGCTTATTTCTATTTATTTTTATGATTTTATGTTTTAATGCCACGTTTTGCGCTCAAAAACTCTAATACCGTTGACAAAGAAGCCGCATTTCCTTACGCGCCAAAAAACTGATTACATCCTGTGTGAGGTAGCACGGAATGGAGTGTCAAATGATGAAATACGACATAATTGTCAATACGCTACACGCAGTTCTACTCAACAGGAATAAGGAGACAAACAGATCCCATAGAGCATATACATATGTATATTCTTTATCATCATCTATCACAATCTACAAAAAAAGTAATCAGACATTTAAGTGTCAAATATTGACATATTGCAGCAGGCGCTGGGAAATCTATGCAGTTAGCAGAGCGTTTACGTGTTAGTGTGTGTTTATTTTTATACCCTGAACCCATTGAAAATGGGAAATCAGGATATAATGTGTTTGTGAAAATATGTGTATCAGGCAGAAGGAAACGTAATTGACCGCATAAAGTATATACATTCTTGATCATCTCAATAAGCTGAGTCAATATAGCCCTGTCCGTTCTTCTGTATGAACGCAGCCATCTCGTAAACCACAAAAGCTAGGCTTAGACTTTATATTGATGGACTTTCTAAAGGAAATTTGCACTGTGTTATTATTTGTATGCGTGTATTTTCCAAAATTTAACAAAAATAAAAATTGTATGACAGTGTCATAATACAAGATTTGAAGTCTCTAAGTTTAAAGATGTAAAAGATATAAATTTAAAACTGCATTTCGATTTTTGTTTTTAATCGATAACAAAAAACGAGAACAGTTATCGAATTTTTAAAGCAATCTCGATCTGCGTGTGATACACAGGAATCTATAAAAATTTCAGTCTGTAGCTATTATAGGTTCGCCGTGTTTAAACCTACGGACAGACGGAAATGGCTCAATCGACTTGTCATCCTGATAGAAGAGAATATATGTATATACTTTATGGGGTCTTCCAGGTCTCTTTCTGTCTGTTACATACATTTCAACAAAAACATTATACCCTGATTTCTCATTTTTAATGGATTCAGAGTATAAAAAAGTTACTATACATTTATTTTTCCATAATATTGGTGCCTACTCATTCCTGCATCCATGTGCGTACGTATGAGTGTATATGTGTTGCATGCAATGTATACATATAAAGCATGTTTTGGCTCTTCATAGGGTTCAGGGGATCTCCTAATCGGGCACCCTCGACTAGAGCTTTCTTATTCGTTCATATACAGAGTCGCTATGATGCAGTACGGCTTCTACCCGTCCTTCCATCTGGTACCTTGGAATGGCGGAAGTTGCACTCCCTGGCTCGGTTTGGGGACATGCTCTCTTCTGTAACAGATCAATTTGTCAAACACCTTTGCATGGTGCCTAAGAGACAGACAAGTTCTTCTCATCTTCCAGATGACAGGGAACATTTACTCGGTAAAGATTCTTGGGTCAGGTTTATAAATGCTCAGCTGAGATTGATTTAAGATCTTAATGATCCGTACGCTAAACCTGTTTACCACCGAATAGTCCTTGAACAATAGTTTTATATTCCCTACCCCAGGGGTCAGATTAGGCGGAGTCGCATAGGTCTAGAAATCTCGTTTACTAGTCCTTCAGCTGCCGTCTTGTCACTTGGTAAGCTAGCTGCTTTTCTAAGTGCGTAGGCCATCCGCGAGTCCGTTGGTAGCTTCTTCTCGTGTGGTACTTTGAATTTTACTTATTTGTACATAGGGCTTGTATTCGACGCGAAAATAACTGCTTGCGCAGTTACATGCTAGTCTTGCAGGCGCTTAGTATTTGTGTTACCATTTGGCAAGCTGTGACCTCAGCATTGCTAGACATAACATGACATTACATAAATACACAGTGAAGGTTTGATTACGAAAATCCATCTACAAAACAAGTTAAAGTGCTCTAGTCGAGACTGCTCGACTAGAAGATGCCCTGAACTCTGCGAAGAGCCGATATTATTGTATAAATACATTAAAAATAACACAATACACACACACAAATATGCACGTACACACACTCACGTATAAATACGTGCTCTGCTAATTGGGATGCAACATGCCCATATTAATTAAAAATAAATGTTTAATAGCTTTTAAGTACATGCATATGCATATGTATGTATTTGTCAAAGCGCAAGTCTCTAGTATTTCAAATACTTTTTTTCAAAATTTGAGGCGAAGTGGCCATCAAACATACGGATGAACGGACAGACCGACAGACGGGAGGACTGACTGGCAGGGCCAAATCATATATACATATATATAATATATACATATATTTTATGGGATCTGCAACGCTTCCTTCTGTTACATATACATATTTGAGCAAAAGTATTATAGTCTGTTTTCCCATTTCAAGTTTGGAATCGGCTCTTTGCAGAGTTCAGAGTATCTTCAAGTCGAGCAGTCTTATTTGTTTGAAAAAGAAATGAGTGACAAGTGCGCTAAGTGGCAAGTGTGCTAAATTACAGATCTGAATAACATTATTGAATAATATGCGCTATATTCGTCCGTGGTGCATCTTTATATATATTCCAAATGTTATGGAATTATAAAAATATTAAAACATAGCTGTTAAGCCAAAGCTTGTGTGCGTGTAAACATGAATTACAGTCTATTAATGACGAATGCTGCTTCAATGATATATATACATACATATATGTTATATGTGTTTGGGTTTGAGTGTGAGTGTACGCTTGGTCACGCTAAAGCGATAACGAAACGTCTGCGTTGACGTTGACGCGACACGTGTGTCGACCAGTTGGCGCCCTTTTTCGCATAAAATTATTGTTATTGCTTGTTGCTGTAACACACATACATATGTACGTGCTCAGCTGTTGCTATATAATCTTGCTCTCTTTGTAAATAAGAACCTAAAAACATTTCCACTTTTTGTTATTTCATTGCAGTTTCGGCCAACCAAACAACAACAATAAAAACGACGACAAAAACCATTCCAACAAATAAAAGCCTAAGAGAGAGAGAGAGAGAGAGAGGGAGATATATATATATATATATATATATATATATATATATATATATATATATATATATATAGAGAGAGAGAGAGAGAGAGAGAGAGAGAGAGAGGGAGATAAAGCGAGAGGAAAGCAAATAAAGAGAGAAAACGCGAGTGATGATTACTTAACGGGCCGTCGCCTCTATTTCAATACATTATATAAAATAATTTACTAAATTTGATCGAAAAACATGGATTTAAAAGATTTGCCCATTGAAAAGTTTTTCTGGAAAACAACTGCTAGCGAAAAACTGGAGGTGAAAGATTGGAGTTCAAATAGTATCAAATTTGTATGGTTAAGGCGAACATGTTGCTACACTACAAAAACAGACCCAATAATAACAGATGTTGTATTATCAACAACAAACACGTCATTATCAACAACTCAAGCATATGGCAATATTTGTGTCATTTGCCGGCAAGTGCTAGCAACAAGAGAATGTTGCTGCATTCAGCAGACAGCAACAAACAGCAGTTCCTATCCAATCAGCAGCAGTAGCCAGTGTAAACCCAGAAACGGGTACTTTAACAGTAACAGTTGCAGTAAAACTAGTGCCAGTAGCAGTAACAGCGACGCAACACCAACAACATTCCCCAGCAAGCTGGAGGTTTCGCAACATTGCAGCTGTCTACAACTTCAACAAAAACAACGTCATCAACATTATCAGCAACTTGTTGACAGGGCATGTTGTGCCGAAAGTAGTAGACGTAATCGGAAACATGGGAGTAGTGGTAGCAATAGTACATATTACCATAGCCAAAAAAAACCAGCAACAACAGCTAATTGCAGCTGTAACACTAACATCAAGGACAAAAACAATATTAATAGTCACGTTCAGAAAAATAATCGATATTTGAAAATTTACAGCAATTGCTTAAGCCTTCTGGTAACACTGCAATTGTTTCTGTTTATGCAAACACGAATTCTGATGCGACATTGCTGCATGTTCATTAAAAGACGGCGAAGACACCAACTAAAATCAAAACAACAACAGCAGGAAGAACAATTACAGGCATTCACACGAGAGTATCAGAAGTTGAATTATCATCTGCAACAACAGCAACACTTTCGACATCAAAGCATTGCATTCACAATACTCGCTATATTAATATTACATGCGACAACAGCAATTGCGATGCTGCCACCGCCGACTTCACAACAGCATCAACATCAATTGCAGAAGGTTCCATCTACAGCGAAGCGAAGCTTTGAGGACAGCTTGGTATCTTTCACAGGGCCGACGCGTAACATCAATGGCTTTGGCAGTAACAATAGTATAAACAGGAATGCTAACACCAATATGAGGTTGGCGAGAAAAGAAATGCGTAAGTCTGAAGGATCTATTTTTTGTGACTTTTAATACACATATAGACCTTATTTATTACACCCTTAACCCATTGAAATGAGAAATCAGGTGTAATGTTTTTGTGGAAATGTATGTAACAGGCAGAAGGAGACGTCGCAGATCTCATAAAGTATATATATATTCTTGATCAGCTCGACGAACTGAATCGAAATAGCCCTGTCCGTCCGTCCGTCCGTCCGTCCGGCAGTCCGTCCGCCCGTCCGTCCGTCCGTCCATCCGTCTGTGTGAGCGCAGCGACCTCGTAAACCACAAAAGCTAGAGATCTGAAAAAAGTTTGTTATTTTGTTGCTCGATAACTTATCCCGTTTCCTAATGATCGATACATTTAATTTGATTTATGTGAACTGTTAAAGATAGAAAATTCAAATTCACTGATACGTGTAGTATTTGCATACAAAGATTTTGTAGTTTTTGCACAAAACGTATTTCAAATACTAGAGGCTTGTGCATTAGCAAATTTGATTAAGAAAGTCCGTCTACAAAAAAGTTATTAAATATTTAAATTCCAATATCAACGGCATATTGCAACCCAAGCGCAGTCGCTTCTCAGTTAGCTGAGCGCGTGCTCATATTACGTCCGTGTGCGTGCGTATGTGTGTGTATGTGTTGCTCGCAATATATACATATGTAAAAAAATCACAGCATGCTTCGAATATCGGATAATAAAAGGTTCAGGGTACCTCCTAGTCGAAAGGTCTCGACTAGAACTTCCTTACTTGTTTTTATCGATAAATTGACTTCGATTTATGTGTACCATTAAAGCTAGTGACTTCAAATTTAATTTATCCCAAGTTGAATAAGCTATGGCGGATATATCTAGGCCCATTGGGGGCGTGGCAAATCGGGTGAAACTGTATCTCCTAGAGTTTTAAGTTAGAACGACCAAATTTGGCACCTAAGTAACTGTTACGGTCTTATAAAGATCGACCAACAATTATATATCCACGCCCATTGGGGGCTTGGCAATTGGATCTGACAATATAGCAATGTTGCATTTTCTGTTATATTTTGAACACCATTGATGCTAGAAACTTGAGACTTGGTATATATGTATACTTGTATTAACGTCCCAAGTTCAATAAGCTATGGCGGATATATCGATATATACGCCTACAGGGACGTCACAAACCGCACGAGTTTATATCTCCTACAGTTTTAGTGCTAGAAGCTTCAAAATTGGATTGGTTACCTCCTCTATCGACCGGCCAAAAATTTTTACGCTCCTTTTGGGGCGTGACCGATTCAAAAATACCCTGTTATTTCCGCATTTTTTAAGTTTAAGCGTCCAAAATTACACAGTTCCCTTGCCCTAGACCACTGCAATGGAAAAAATTATATGTCTACGCCCACTGGGGCATGGCAAAGGAGAAACCCATTATTTTTTTAGCTATAAATATATAATTTATTGATTTTTTGGCATTTTACCACATTAATGTTATAAATGTAAAAAAAAATATATTTTAGAACAAAAAGATAAAGAAATAAAAGAAAAGCCGACATAGAAAGTCCGAAATTCGAACCTCCGCCTACGCACGAGTCAAAATTCGTCATGAACCATGACCATGACGTCACCACTGTGCTTGTCAAACTAATAATAATTATAAATAAAATGTGTATAAAATACCGACTTCACCCGAGGCTCGAACCAAGGATAGTATTGATCGGAGCGCGTCACTTCTATTAGCAACACCACTGAACCTCATATCAACTAAGTAACTTAATTAGCACGTGATTCACGCTGAGTTCTATTCTATTTGTTATTCCTTAGAATATAGGAAAATGTTCGCTGTGCAGCAAACCATATTTATCAATTGCTTAACGTTTTGTTGAATAACTTCTGTGTTACTTAATGGATTTTAATGAAATTTTCAGCATATTAATTATATTTTCAACTGAATTGTAAGAAATTTGTACACACATGACACTAAATAAAAAAATTTGAGGATAATTATTGGTGTGGCAAATTGGTATATTAGTATCTTGGAATTTTCTGGAACTGAGTGCTGAAGTGTGAATGAGTATTTCGTATTTGTAATGGGTTTAACAAGGTATACAAAAGTATTATCTACAAACAAATTATTTAACATTCAATTTCCTATATCGGGTATATCGTAGTCGAGCGGTCTCGACTAGAGCTTCCTTACTTGTTATTATTATTATTATATTATATATAAATTTTTTTCTTTTATTTATATAAACATCTACATTAATCCATTTTGTTTTGTTTTTTGAACAAAAAATAGCCTGTAAATCGATGGATATACGTAATAATATATCGGAGCTGAAGCAGCTGGCTAATTGTACGATCATTGAGGGCTTTTTGCTTATAACATTGATCAACGATGCGGACAAATTGAACACAACCTACCCGCTGCTCACCGAAGTCACAGGCTATATTCTTATTTTTCGTGTGCAGAATCTAATATCGTTATCGCAAATCTTTCCTAATTTGAGTGTTATAAGGGGAAATATACTCTTCGAAAGTTATGCTCTCGTGGTATATCAAAATCGCGATCTGCTAGATATTGGATTGTCCAATCTACGTGCGATTACGAATGGAGGCGTGCGCATCGAAAAAAATTTATATTTGTGTTTCGTTAAGACTGTTAATTGGCACAAGATCGTCTCGAAGAATGCAACAGATTTGGATATTGTGCTAAAGTTCAATCGCAATGAGGCCGAATGTGCACGCTGCCCTGGCGAGATCAACGACGATGCACAGGAAAACCCAATGACGGATGTCAGCAGTGTGTCCGCCTGCAAAGAGTATCCCGGTAACAAACGTTATTGCTGGAACAGTCGAGCCTGCCAGACAAGTGAGCTAAATAATAAGATCATCAACAGGAATGCCTTAATGTCACCTATTGTCCGGTCTCTTTCTCAGTTTGTCCGAATGAGTGTCCTTACAACTGCATAAATGAGAATACGTGTTGCAACGAGTCCTGTTTGGGTAGCTGTACAAATCCTCTGCTGGGCGATTGCGTCGCCTGTCGCAATGTTTCAATTAACGGCGGAAATTGCATTGATCAATGTCCCGAAGGTTTCTTTTTGGTAAGATTATACACATCATTTTATTTGCAGATATTAATTTCAGCTTTCATTATTCTAGCAAGTAACATTTCATATAAATAGATAAAAAAAATGGAAATTGCATTTATAATTGCTTCGACTCTATGTTACATACTGAAAAAAGATTGTTATGCCCTGAACCCATTAAAAATGGGTCCGAGTATAATGATCCTTCCCCCCGTCCGTCCATCTGTGTGAACTCATCCTGTGTCCTTATTATCAATAAATTTCGATAAATTGACTTTAATTTATGTGTACCGTTAAAGCTAGAGACTACAAATGCACTGTGCAGGAACGTGTAGCGAATACAAAGTTTGTTTTTATACTCATTCATAAAGTAAAATTTGGAATATATGCTTGGGTTGTCAACACAATATCAATATTTGGTAGTTGGCAGGGAATTGACCGTGGAATATTCTGTAGTCGGTGGCACCCGACTGCAACGTTCTTACTTGTTTTGATATTGTGTTGTGTATATATTCCAAATTGTACTTCATGAATGAGTATAAAAACAAGTAAGAAAGATCTAGTCGAGACCGCTCGAATAGCCGATATTGCTAGCATGTGTTTTACATATATATTGCAAGTAATCAAAAAGGCGGTCACAATAACGGTCATACAATTTACAATCTTGACACTTTATCAAAAGATATAGGATCAAAACATATAGGATAGGATATACTCAATATCAGCGGCGTATTTTATTTAATTTTTGTGAATGATTATAGCAAGAATAAAATTAGGGCGTTACGTTACTCCAGTAATTTTAAGTCTATGCCACTTCCACGGCCTTATTCAAAACTTAACGAGTTAGCTAATATGGATTGTCAAATTGAATCTATCGATTTATAAATGCGTTTACTCTTTCTTCTGTTCTTTCTCTGTTTGTACAAAATTTATTTGGATAATTAGTTATGTTCGATTATTTTTTTAATCAAATTTTCTCCTGTATATATATATATACATGCTTTACACATTGATTCAGATACAATGTCTTCGTCTCTTTTTAGTACGAACAACGATGTATTACGGCTGAGATGTGTGAGAAGATTGGCACTAAATACGAGAGCAATAAGCAGATGACGCTGGTGCACTACAACGGAAAATGCACTACGCGTTGCGACAAGGGCTACACGATTATGAACAACACCTGCCAGAAGTGCAACGGCACTTGTCAGAAGGAGTGCGTAGGGGGCACCATTGACAGCTTAGTGAAAGCAAAGGAGTATCATGGCTGCACTGTAATCGTCAAAGATGGTCTCACCATCAGTATCAAGCGTGGAGGGCGTAAGTCTTGAGTCCTCCTCGATCCGTCTAAATCAAAATTAAATCTTCCTAATATTTATAGCTCATATGGTAGATGCCTTGGTCTTTGGTCTGGGCATGGTGCATACGATCAATTTATTTCTGAAGGTCCATTTGACTTATGGTTTAACAACACTGGACTTCTTTAAAAGTTTGCGACAAATTAAGGGCGAGAAATTAATGGACGATATTTATGCTATGTACGTGCTGGAGAATCGAGACTTAGAGACAATTTGGGCCAAGAATCAAACAGTCATCATTAGTAACGGCAGCATCTTCTTTCACTTTAATCCCAAACTTTGCATTGAAACCATTGACAAACTGCGACCAATGCTACCGGGTAAACCGGAGAAATTCAATAAAAACGAGGTGGCAGAGGATTCAAATGGCAACAAGGGCACATGTATATTATTAGCTTAGAAATATCTTTCTATTTATAATTTATCAGCAAACTCTTCTTACAGGCAACACGAGATCGCTAAATGTAAAAATAGTAGAATTAGGATCCACATTCATTACAATCGAAATCGATCCCGTGAATTATGATGATGATCGTTCCTTCATTGGTTTTCAAAGCTATTTCACATTTGATCCATATGAAAATGTCACTCGAGATAACTATCAACCCTGCTTAGATAAGTGAGTTATAATTGAATAGTCGAATCGATTAAAATGTATATAATGCGATTTTCCTTCCATCTCTTTTGGCAGCTGGATTGTGGGCGAACCAAGCAAGGACAAGGCGCGCCTTATTGACAAAATGCAGCCCTATACTAAATATGCACTTTACATACGTACCATGACAATTTCTTCGGAGAAACGAAACTATCAGAGTAAAATAATACGCTTCCGTACAATGCCCTCGAAGCCATCGTTTGTGCGACGGATAAGTGCACGCTCTACAGACAGCTCGAAAATAGTGGGTGCAATAAAATTCCACTAAAACTAAATTTATACTCAAACATATAACATTTTGTTCATCATAGTTGTTGAGCTGGAAACCTCCGTCGGAAGTGAATGGAGTGCTAGTAAAGTATCAGGTACGCGCAGAAATCAGGCGCCGAGATGCTAAGCTGGAACAACATCGAAACTTCTGTCGAGATCGTAAGTGATGATACACAAATTTAAAGACTGCATATTTTAATCACTGGTTAATTCCTTTAATTCTCAGCTTTACCGAATACATCCGATGATGAGGAGACGTTTTTATCGCCTGCAGAAAAGAACATTAAGGAGACGTCAGGAACTGACTGTAAGTGCGATGCGGGCGGTCGGAACACATTTGATCACCAAGTTGTTGAAGAAAAAATCTTCGATGACATCGATTTCGAAAATACGCTGCAGAACTTTCTCTATGTGCCAAAAAAACGTAATAATAGTGAGACTTCCAATATTACCACATTGTCCAGCGACAGTGCTGTGCATCCCAGGAGCAGGCGATACATTGAAATTGACGAAGATCTACATGAAATGAGTAGTGTTCTGATACGTCATGTTCGATCGACAGAAAGTAATTTGACCAGATCAGAGATTGGGGAAGTGAAACCTCAAGCAACACTGTCAGATTCAATGTGGGGTAGTGCACCAGTGATGGATGCAAACGAAACCTATTACAAAATCTTTGTCGCCGAAGTGGATGCAAATACAACAGAATTTCAATTCGCGAAATTGCGGCATTTCTCTCTCTACTCGTTGAGTGTGCGCGCATGCCGTATAAAGGATGGAGATAATGACCTTGTAGAATTGTGCAGTGATTCCGAGCCTTTAGAGAAGAGGACTCAAAAACTAGGTATGTAATAAGTGGTGATTCTTTGAAAGCATTCATCATTCTAATCTTATGGTTGTGTTATACCATAGCGCATGTGGACAAAGCATTTAATTTAACTGCCGAACTTGTGGATAATCTTAACACCACTCGGGGAAATGTTCGCCTCCATTGGGAGGAGCCCCCGCACCCGAATGGTGCTATAGTTTCGTACATGGTTTTCTTCGAGCGACAGGAGCAAGATGCCGTGGAAGAAAAACGTTGTATCACAGTGCAGGACTATCTCAATCAGAGCGGCTACATCGTTACCAACCTGAACGAGGGAAAATACAGCTTTCGCATTAGAGCCAATTCACTAGCTGGTGAAGGTGATCTTACAGATCTTGTTTATGTGATCGTGCCGGTAAATAGCTGAAGTTAATATACATGTATTCTTTCATAGAACTTTAATCGCAAATCTAGCTAAAATTAGATTGTAGATGGTAAGGAGAATTGGAATGAAAATACTTTTTGATAGTTCAGGGTACATAACTAGATATGATATGTATTCAGTTCCGACTAAGATTAATAAATATATGAGAACTCATCCATCGAATTGGTTCGTCCTACCTGATTTCGATAATTCCTTCAATAATAAAAAATAATAAATTAAAAAAACTGATAAAAACTTAAATTATATCGATCAGATAAAATCGTTTTGCAATAATGGTAGCTGATTGTAGACCGTTAACTATTATTACGCAATTCGTTGTAACCGACTGCAAGATTTTTTCATTCATTTTAATTAGCATCAGTCATAAATTTAATCAAAGATTTAGTTTGTCAAATAAGCAAAAATGAATATAGATTAGTTTTAATTTATAAATAATTATACAAAACCCAAAAATCTAATTTCTATCTCGTAATGTTTACAGCCACCCAAATCATGGACAACTATTTTGATTATAGTCACAATTTTAGGGGTTTCGGTATTCATAATAACTGGGTTAGTTATCTACCTTAAGTTCTTCAGTGCAAAGAGAGGACACCCACAGGATTTGGTCATGAACACAGAGGTGAATCCTTTCTATGCTAGTCTACAATACGTGCCCGATGATTGGGAAGTGCCGCGAGAACGGATCCTTCAGCTGGCATCTTTGGGTCAGGGCTCATTCGGCATGGTCTACGAGGGCATACTCAAAGCACAAAATGCCGGCGATGACACTCCGTGTGCAATCAAGACGGTTAATGAAAATGCAACTGATCGCGAGCGCTCCAATTTTCTTAGTGAGGCAAGCGTTATGAAGGAGTTTGACACCAACCATGTCGTCCGCTTGCTAGGTGTATGCTCCCGTGGCCAGCCGGCGCTTGTCGTCATGGAGCTGATGAAAATGGGTGATCTCAAGTCCTATTTGCGAGCTCATCGACCCGATGAAGATGCTAATACCATAATAGGTTTTGTACAACGGCCACCTTACAGTCGGATCTTTCAAATGGCAATCGAAATTGCTGATGGCATGGCCTATCTGGCGGCCAAGAAATTCGTGCATCGAGATCTAGCCGCACGCAATTGTATGGTGGCAGCCGATCTAACAGTGAAGATTGGCGATTTTGGTATGACCCGAGACATCTACGAGACAGACTACTATCGAAAAGGAACTAAGGGTTTGTTGCCAGTACGCTGGATGCCGCCGGAGAGTTTACGCGATGGCGTCTATTCCAGCTCCAGTGATGTATTCAGCTACGGTGTTGTGTTATGGGAAATGGCGACACTTGCCTCTCAACCCTATCAGGGACTGTCTAATGAGCAAGTTCTGCGCTATGTGATCGATGGTGGGATAATGGAGCGGCCAGACAATTGTCCGGAGGTTCTACACAAACTGATGCATCGCTGCTGGCATCATAGGCCATCGGCACGCCCCTCGTTCCTGGACATAATAGATTACCTAGAGCACCTGTCCGATCCAAGATTTAAGGAGGTGGCCTTCTATTATTCTGATTCTGGTGTCCAATACCGTGAAAAAGAACGCAAAGAGCGCCTTCAAATGGATGCTTTTGCGGGTGTTCATTTGGATGTCGAGGTCGATGGCGAGGATGCTACAACCCCATTGCGCGTGGGGGAATACGAGGGTTACAAGTCGAACATGGAGCACAACACATCGCTGGAACAGCCCGCGGAGAGTCCTATTGCCCTCGTCGATGATCAGGCTACTACGCATTCACCGTTTAGCATACATTCTGGATACATAGTGAGCAGCACTCCGGATGCGCTATGCACACTGCCAACTGCTGGTGGCTCCAACATGGAGGATGCTGCATATGTGCAACCGGATGCAGATGGTAATACGGAAGAAAACACATATGGTGAACGCGGCTACGAGCTGTATGATCCCAGTCCCAACATTATTGATTTACCACAAACCGATAATGCTCGATTGAGCGGGGAGCACCATCTGCTGCCCAAAAAAAAGCGCGGAAACGCCAGCATTAGGCCTAATATGAGCAGCTCTATGCCGGATGAAGATATTGTTGGGAGTGTTGTAGGTGGCGGTGTGTCTTCGCTGCAGCCTTCTACAGCATCAGCGGCGAGCTCCAATGCGAGCAATAGTCGTCATCCGACCCTCAAGCGTGTTCTGGCGGACACGTTGCGTCGCTTCAATGTGAAACGTGGTGACAGCAATGATAGCTACAAGAGCAACATCTCAAATATAGCAAGCAACAGCAGCAACTCGAATCTAACAACCCATTCTGCGGGTATGGCAATGATCTCGATGGGCAGCAATCTAGGCACCATTGAGAGTGGTGGCAGCGGCAGTGCAGGTAGCTATGCTGGTACACCCCGATTCCACACACCTACTGCAACCACATCCAATGCTGGAGGCAATGGCAGTACCACCATTATCAGCGACAATCCCAATTATAAGCTGTTGGATGAGTCTTTGAATAGTGGAGAAAAAGTTCAATCAGCATGGCACCCAACCAAGCTAACCACGAGCAGTTTGAATCCCAACTACGAACTTATGCAGGCGCCCGCAACAGAAACAGCTTCAACACCTTTCAGTATGCTCAGCGACAATCCCAACTATATGCTGATGAGCGAACCCAATTCGGGATCTGGACCGGATCAAGTTATTACAAGTGAGAATCCAAACTATGCGGCTATGATGGGTCCGGCGCATATTCAGCCTATTTTAATTAGCTACAATGAAGATGAAAATGACAAGTAATAGTTAAAAAAAAAAAATAAATAAATATATATTTATATTTACAATTAACTAACAATTACAGCGCAGAGGACGAGGAAGACGATGATGAGCACACGGAACACATTAAAATGGAGCGAATGCCGCTCAGTCGACCAAAGCAGCGTGCCCGCATTAAAGCGCATCAACAACCGTCACGCAGTCGCAGTGTTAGTCAGACAAGAAAAACAGCAACGCCAACACCGCCAGTAACTACTGCTGCGTCAGCTGCCAATACATCCAATATACTTAAGGAAAATTGGCTAAGGCAGCCGAACACAACACGATCACAGCCACCCAATGGTTTCATAGAACGCGAAGCGTAGAAGAGCATGTGTCGAGAGAATTTTGTAAATACATACATGAATATGTATATTGAGCCAATAAATACGTTAAAATATTTACCGGAGGGATGGGCTAATCGGAGGTACTCAGAACAGAAGAAAGGAAGAACGCGACTGTGCCTTCTGATAACTTACTCGAATTGTGTATAAGAGGAAAAACGCACAGCATGATGAGAGCTAACATATGTAAATCATGTTTATCATTAAGGCCGCCAGAAAACTTTTGCCCAGAGCCAAGCCTCCTAATAATTTATTTTAAGTTTAATATTTGTATATATTCGTATTGTTTAAGTATTTCTTTTTTAGTTTCCTAGCACCGTTTAAACAAATACACATATACAACAAAATCAAAATAAAAAAGTAGGAAAAACAAAAGTCCTAAATGCAAATAACAAAAGTACAAAAGCCAACAACCAACCAACTTAAGTACCGTTTATAACTAGACTTAAAAACTATACGTATACATAACAAGCCTAACCTAATTTATGGTATACATGTAATAATTATTTTAGCACCTTTCTAAGCAAAGCAAAACATGGAGCGATACAACAATGAAGCAAACAAACTGTACAACTACAAAACAAACCATAACAGCAACAACAATAAGCAATACAAAAAAGAAAATATCAACACTGAGTTCGTAACTTTAAATTAGTTAGTTACTATTACCAACTATAAATAAAAGCACTAGCTAGAATTTACATGTACTCAAAAATATTTTTCTTTCGATTTTTTTATTTAATGGCAAATTATATTGCAACTTTTTAGTGCGTTTAAGTCGTTCGTTAAAAAAATTCTGTAAATGAAACACAAAAAGAAAATCGAAAAATAATGTTCGCTTATTTAATGCGTAGCGCTTGGCAAATGGCAAAAGTTTGAGCTAAGAAAATAATTAATTTTACATTACACAAAAGTACACATGTATACACATACAGAGAATGGAGGATATATCACTCTCTCATTAGAGAGACAGAGAGAGACAGAAAAAGAAAGAGAAAGTCAAAAGGTGTACATTGTGCTTGTTTTTTTTAATCTAAATTAATTTGGGTTGAAGCCAAGCTTCAAATTACGTAATTGAGAGCTTAAATAACTGCTGCATAACTTACATATTTATATACTATTGACAAATATGTAAACTATTTATGCAACGAATTTTTTTAAGATAACTGTTGACACACACACACGCACGCACACACACGCAACGAATACACGTATACACACACACACACACACACACACACACACATACATACATACATCGGTAGAAAATAATTGACATTGAAACATATTAGTATACACTACTAACTAAGTAGCAAAAGAAACAAGGAACAAAAAAAAAACAGGAATAATAGATATTATCCATCTCTCTGGTTGGATCATAGATAATTGACAGAGTAACACCTACAAATACATGGAAAAGCAATAGACGAATTAGAGACATACAATAAAAAGAAGTTAATACAAAAAAAGCAAAATAAAACGGAAATAACGTTTGTTTCTTACTGTAATTTTATAGTTGGAAGAATAAATAATACAATATAACTTAAAATATTTAAAACAATTATACAAACTTGTAGAAAGCTTGAAATTCACAATTCATAATTGTAAAATGTAATGAAAAACACACACACACACACACACACACACACACACACACACACACACACACACACACACACACACACACACACACACACACACACACACACACACACACACACACACACACACACTACACAAATACACAAATACACACACACACACACACACACACACACACACTAAAAAGACTGAAAATATAGTTCCTTTTGTTTTTATGTACATAATAAAGCAAACTTTCTAACGAAGATTATTAACTTAATGCGAAAACAAAACGTAAAAACAATTAATGGAATTATAAATTAATCAACGTAAATAAAATAATATATATATATATATATATATATATATATATATATATATATATATGTATGTATGTATGTATATATGAAACGCAGCCGAAAGCATTATAAACAATTATGTATATTTAATAGTTGAATTAACACAATTTTATTTCGAACTGCAGACGGTTTAAAAAAAAAAGTATCAGGAGGAAATTCGAAATTTGCAACAAATCTTTATGCAGTTGCATTGGCTTAAATTCCAACTTCTTATATAGATAATTTATATTCTGAATAGTTGGCATCGGGTCAGTGCATGTGGCTACTTTTGTATATACATTTACCACACGCAGACTACAAATACCCTATTATATACAAAATTAATACAAAAACAAAAAAGCTTCAATATTTTTTTATTTCTAACTAAAGCTAATTGTAAATGTAAAATTAAGTTAATTGTTTCCTGTTTATATAAGTGAAATAAACATCTACACATATTACGATCTAATGAAAATATTATTGCGAGACTATAATAAAAACTAAATTAGTATACATAAAAGAATATATCTTTTGTTTTACTTACGATTTGATTAGGTAGGTAAGCAATTAGGCTTATCTGAATTATAGAGTATGGTTCACTAACTGAAAATATGATGTGTACATTGTGTTTTTATACCCTGAGCCCATTGAAAATGGGAAAACAACATTAATGGCTTTCTTAAAATGTATGCAACAGGCAGAAGAAAGAGTGGCAGACCCCATTAAGTTAAGCAATTGGCGGCTGCCAATATTTTCGTTCAACGTTATGGAGTTTAAATGAGACGAATTGGTTTTAGTGGCTTAAGAGCGACGAGATTCACTGCCGATGTCAATGGCAATTTCCAAAGTAACGTGGCAACATAAATATTGCAAAGAAAGCTACGAAGACAAGCTTAAGACTGCAGTTTCATCCAAAAAAAATCGAGATACTTTACCAGCGAAGAAGTATCTTACCTATAGTAATAGGTGATAGCAACAGGACGGTCTTCTTTTCTTCGTAGAATGTACAACGCATGGCTCGCAAGGGTAGATACTGATGCTTATTAGCAAATTCCAAACCGACCCCAATAAACCATCGGCGTACGGACCATTGTGAGTGTTAAACAGCTGAAAAGCTGTTAGAAAAGTAAGCAAGCAGTTTTTCTATATAATAGAATACCTCGGGAGCTACTTGCGGGATCGAGTACTCCTTTACGCTACACAGACTGCCAGCGATATAGGGAAATCGGAGGAGTTTCACAGGGCTCGAACCAAATATCAGACATGTGGAATATCAGCTAGGACGACATTCTAAGACTGGAAATGCCTGCAGATACATTTTCTATAATCTGGATATTCAGATTATATTGCGGCCAATACCCGATTCATAATCCTGACGTAAGCAAAGACGCAACAAAGAAAAATTGTATAACTATGTTACTGTTGACTTCCTCTATTGATTTGCCGAAAATTATATACACGTATTCCCCAATTAGCTGTATAGTTTGAATGAATATTCGACATTCGGTAGCGGTCGACTCCAGCATTCTTGCTTGTTCATTTTGTTAAAGGATTCTGTCGCCCTTAATAATGACAGCTTAACAAAAAACGGCAACAGTTATAGGTATTTTAATACATACACGACACGACCTGCGCGTGCTATACTATATATAGGAACATCCAAAGCGATAGAACCGTTCAAAAGACGAATATGGCTAAATCGACTCAGCCGTTTGCCTTGATCAATAATATAAATACTATATGGAGTCAGTCTGTAACACCTCCTTCTGCCTGCTAAATTTATTTTAACTAAATCATTATATCCTGATTTCTTTTTCCAAGGTTTTTAGGGTAAAGACTACCTCTCTCTGTGATCTCTCATGTACAAGTGAAACTTCAAACCTAAAATAATAATTGCTAATTGCTAACAACAATTCAATCGACGGACAATTTATACTTTACAATAGTAAATATTTTTTCTACGAAAAGCCATAAAAAAGAAACACAAAACAGTAAATAGGTTTTTATTTTTAAATATATATATATATATTTTTTTTATTTTGATTTGAAACGAAAGAAAATTAACAAGGTTTTTGTTTGTTTGTTAATAAAATAAAAGTAAATTTATAGAGCTTTTCTTCATCATCTTGATTTTATACAATGTAATATTGTTTATCTCTAGGCGATAGATATTAATAACTAGTTGCGATTGGTTGTTATCTGTTGGATTCAATTGTGTGGGGAGATGATTTGGCTTGAACTATGAACTGCTATATGATTAGGAGGCATTTTCACTCTTATATTCGTTTAATTGCGAGTGTCAATTGAGTTGAATTTTTAATTTCTAGTTTATATTTTCATAACAATAACAAATAAGTAATTATGCATACTTATCTTTGAAAACTAATTCAAACCTCAGTGTTAATTGAAAAAAAGGGGAAAAGATAGAGACCGGCTAGAAACAGTTATTGAAAGTTATATATTTATGTAAACAGCAAATAGCAAACAAAACAAATACATAGAAATATATCAATTATTCTTGCTCGCATCCTTGTGTGAAACATATTTAACAATTATTTAATTAATTCCTGACGTTGAGGTGCATGCATATCGGAAACTGGGATTTAGTCGAGAGAGTAACAGAAAGGCGTGTTTGTTTTCTTTTTTTTATGTTTTTGGAATATGTTTTTACAGATAATGTAGACAATTTTCAATCTGGTATGTGGTTTCAGCTAATATTAATTTTATACCTATTTGGTTTTACTAATTACAAATTATTGTTGTGTACTAATTTGCAGACAGTTCTAATGCAAACTATTTTTAATGAGGCTTTTCTTTTTCTTCAAATAGTTCGGTTTTTTTTAAGCTTTTTGTTTGTTTGCTTTGTTTCGGTTTTGTTGTTGTTTTATGCTAAAAATTGAAATATGATTATAAAATTTATTTCACATTTTGTGGGCAAATTTCTTTAAACTTAAAATACATGTTTGGATTATAAATTTAAATGTAGTTATTAATGCTTAAAATTTTACATCCAACGTAGTTTCATTAAGTTTTCTACATTGTTCTTTTTTTTTAGTTTTTGCTGTTATTCTTTAATAAGTTTTTGTTTTACTCGATAATTTGTAATTTGCGATAATTATAATAATTGATCATCTCTAACGTAATATGCGCTGCTTTTCTTGTATATAATTTGAAATTATAAGCACCCATCCCAACTCCTTTTCCCCGCAATTCTACATTTGCTGTTGAGTGTGTGTGCGCCCCTGTGTGGCTTACGGGCCATACTCATCGGAACTGAAGTCGAAGAGACGATCGATGCCCTCGTTGGAGTTAAGCGCGTAGGGATACTCATTATCATCCGGAGGATCGATGGATACAAAAGCTTTATCAAAATCTGCAAGTACATATAAATATATACATATAAATATATTCATATATATTTATACATAGAGAGAGACTGATCAGTACAATATACTTTTATTAAACATTTATATTGATATAAAATATACTTGAGCGGAAATGTTTTATTATTTTTTACTTGTTTTACAGGTATGCGCTGATCAATTTGGTTTTGATTTTTGGTGAATGCATGTTTGAAACTCACGCCAGAGCTGAATCTCATGGTGCTACAAAATTTCAATTTCAATTTGAACAATTGCCCTCTGCAACGGTTACAGTGCACTGCAGACCCACGAGAATTCAGTTCCAAAATGAATTTTTGAATGGTTCCACCGGCGTGTAAATACATACATATTTTACTTTAAACATGCAATATATAATATGCAAAAAACAGTAATCTTGCAGTTTTATTAGTATTTATATTCAAATATAAATAATCAAATAACAACGTAAGTATAAGAGTAAAATTGCTCAATATAAAATGTGAAATAAAATGTGTGTGTGTGTGTGTGTGTGTGTGTGTGTGTGTGTGTGTGTGTGTGTGTGTGTGTGTGTGTGTGTGTGTGTGTGTGTGTGTGTGTGTGTGTGTGTGTGTGTGTGTGTGTGTGTGTGTGTGTGTGGATGGGTGGATTATGTTAGAGATCGCGCGCACAGAAATAGTTTTTTTCTATTTTATTTTTTATATACTAATATTACACGTTTCATTATACAATTAAATTATAAAACATTGATAAAGAGAAATTTAAAATTCAATTTTGAACTGATTCTCGTTGGTTGCTACCTGCCAAAATACTGTTAAGAAAAATTTCATATTAAAATTAAAATATAAAACACACACATATATATATATATATATATATATATATATATATATATATATATATATATATATATATATATATATATATATATATATATATATATATATATATTTATGTGTGTGTGTGTGTGCGCATACATACATATTTTTAAGTTGGTGTGCGAAGTGCGCGCTAAGCAAGAACTCAGACTGTGATGCGGTTTGCATATATGAATTGACGCAAGTCACAGAAAAAGTTCTTGTTAAGTGCGTTTCAAATCGAAATCGAACCGTTTACACAGGCACTGTAAAACTTCGTCCTGTTATTTACATAGTCTAAAGAGACGCGGAGAATTAAATGGACGTTGCGATGCTTGTATGAGAATTACATTACCTTATGTATAGTATATGTATGTAGTAAGATTATATGTAGTGTATATTATATGTAGTGAAAATTACTTACCAAAGTTGCCAAAGTCACCTAAAAGCGCATCGAGACCTTGAAGAGCAACATTGCTGCCATCGCTGTCAGCATCGCAGTCGGCAACAGCAGCATGGGTTAGGCCACGATACATGTCTTTGTTGTTGTTGAATTCCTGCTGCTGATTAATATTGGCGCCAGCGCCAGAGATGTCGCCATATGTCGTCGCGGGTATATTGCCTGCAACTGCCGCAAACTGCATGTGCAGAGAGCCCACGGCAGTGGAGTTAGTGCTGCCGCTATTATTACGGTTGCTGCTATCGCTATCAGCAAACGTTGACGCAATCCCGTCGTCCATTGCACAGTTATACATAGGTACATCGCTACGGCGCTGCTGCAGCTGCTGATTGTTGTAATTAACTGTGCTACTGTGGGGTTGGGAATCGTTGTTAATGTTGCTGCTGGTTCGGTTATGACTATTAAGCGTAGATGTGTTGCCGGGTACGTTAGAAGTGGAATTCGCGGTTCGTCGCCAAAGCCGTGATGTCGTTGATCGAAGTCCTCCGGGATTCGACTTCGTAGGCGAGGATTGTGTTAGACTGTTCAAAATCTGCTGAATAGCAAACCCATGCCGCTGACTACGGACAACTGGGCTGGTTAGCGTCGGCACCAGCTGATTCAGCTCATCATCGACGTCATCATCATCATCATCATTGTTGTTCATTTGCGTCGTGGTCCGTTGTAGCTGACGCTGTGGCGAGGCCGTTTCATATTTGACGCCGCCAATATCACAAATATTATTAAAATCAGGCTGGGATTGCTTCGCCGCTTCCTCAATAGATTTACTGAGGTTGCGCTGTGCAGTTAAGCGATATGGTGGAGGGCCTGCCCAGAAATGGAAAAAATTATTAGATATTCTTCCATTAATTGTGGATAATCTTTCCAACTTACCTAAGCCCTTGGTGCTCATGGCATCAATGTTATTGAATAGAGGATCGACGCGCTGGTTGACCAGCTGATGCAGCCGCGTTGATGTTGCTGTGCGAATGCCGTTGCAACCCGCGCTGGACGAGGCCCCTGAATAGCTGGAGCCAGTTGCGACTGGCGAATTTTCTGGAGAATTATCGTGACAAAGAAACACGTTTATTTCCCCGCTATTCTCCGCCTTGACGTAAATCTCTCGCGGCAACTTTGTATTGGGCAGCTATCAAGGAGAAGGGAAATAGTGCAAATATTAATAAGATTACTATTAGAATATTCAAAGGATTACTATTAGAATATGCCAAATTGAAAAACTTTTATTTTACTTGTGGACAGCACAGCTATTTCAAATAGGGCGCTATTGGAAAATATTTTAGATTTTCCATCAGTTTTCTATGCTCGTGCGTGCGTGCGATGCGCGCGAGTTCATTAAACAGTTCAAGGCAAGCGGAAACATTAAGCGAATTATTTATAAATAGTGTGTGGCCAAAATATCGGGAAAGGAGGAGGTCAGGTAGAGACAACTCTTCCAAATCCAACTGGAAAATCAGTTTGAATGAACACGTATGGAAAATTTGTTCTTGCTTTTAATTTGAAAAATATGAAATGTGCATATGTGCGGCCAGTGATAGTACCTGTAGTAGTGGGAGATTCATATGCGGATCTGGAAACTGACAAAGATGAGCAGGATTCGGGGAAAAGGCGTAAAGAAGGTAGGTTTGCTTCAATTTTTCAGTGTGTCGCTTTTCGGTGATAGAGGCACGTCTAAAAATACGACCGCCATCTATAATGGCATGTAGACGCAAAGAAGAAGCACAATTGTCTGACGTCGTCGACCGAAAAACGACGAAAACATCAAGAGAATCTGCTGTAGCAAGATATTCGCTTTTATTCGATATTAAGCAGATATAGAGGCTTTAATTCAGTTAAGTCCATTTTAAACCAAAGAATTTGAATACTAAATGCAGCTGCCATCCCTCAAGGATTTGTAGTCTCTTAACGGATGTTATTAAGTACTTTTCTACTTATTTGTTCTATAGGAATATGCTTACTACTACTACGAAAAGAAAGTTTCTGCACTTAAGACTTACTACAAGTTTGGCTTCTGGGGGCGCCTTGATCACAATCACAATCTGATCTTTGAAGAGATCCACGTTAAGCAGATCGCTTTGCGTTACGTACGCCATGCCGCCGACATTTTCTACCTCCTGCGATATTTCTGCTAGTTCACCACGCATCTGATCGATAAGGGTGTTGAGCTCGTTCTCGCGCTGTTCCAGTCGCTCACTCTCATTCTCGATGTGGCGAGATCGTTCGCTGCTGACCAGGGATTGACCACCACGCCATTGGATATTATTTTTGGACTTCTTTTCTAAGATGCCAATACCCTCAAGGACATTCGTTATGTCGTAGATCCGGCGCTTCTGAACGGACAGCCGAGTGGAAGCATCGTTCAGATCGACAACCCCATCTGGAGACTCTTGCAGCAGATCCACAAATTTTTTGGTCAATATACCTAGCGAAGTGTCCGCACGATTACGATCTCCGCCTCCACTGCTACTGCCGCCGCCAGTTGAAGCTGAGGACGATGTTACGAGCGCTGCTTGCTGCTGTGGTGTGGCTTGCTGCTGCGGCAGTGTACGGGTAATATGTGGATGTGAATGCAGACCACCGCTGCCAGCCGATTTGCTCGTTTCGACGTCGTCTTCTTCGTCGTGGTCAACTTCGTATTGTTGCTGCTGCTGCTGTTGCTGGTGGTAACGCTGCTGCTGCTGTTTGTTGTTGTAGATGACTGTTTGATGCTGTGCGCTCTGCTTGGCTTGTTTTTTCGGGTGGATCTCGTGGGTGGTTGCGTTCGGTCGGCGTTTGACCTGCAGCAGAAGGTAAAATAATTCAAATTAGTTAATCTGAGTTACGTCTGTAAGTAGCAAGCATACTTGAATCGCATAACTGTCTACTTAAGAATTTTGTACAGCTGAAGTTTACGTATCAGAAATACTATTTAATTACCTTGTAATATTGTGTGATATCGTTCGTTTTGCCAACAGCTCCGCTATTTCGCTGCTGCTGCTGATGTGTGTTTGTTGTTTCTGCTATAACTGTTTCTGGAGTCGTGGCGCCAGCTTTATTCAGACTTATATACACGTGATCTCGCAGGTGGGCAGCGACGCCATTGCCGCTGCTACTGTCGATGCGGATATCCAGCAGATTTTCATTTTTGATCACAATATTGTTATTGTTGCTGCTGTTGTTATTGTTGCCCAGCAGCTCATAGCTGAGCTTGCGTACCACCTGAGTGCCGCCCACCCCATAAAGTTGATGCTGGCGCTGTGTGTTGCTGTTGTTGTGGCTTTTGGGCGCGGCGCTGGTTATCAAGAAATTCGACATTTCGCAGTTGCGAACACTTTCTCTCTCCCCTCCTCTCTGGGAGCACCCAGCCAGCAGCTTATACAAAAATAGTTGCTTGCGCTCTCTATTGCTCTGCTGTTCGGCTGCTTGACGCTCTCGCTCTGTCTTTTGTTTAGTTTCTTTCTTTCCTGCTACGCCGTTGGCATGGTAGAGCAGCGTCCGTTCGTTTTTATTTGTAGCATACTTTTAAGTGCGGAAATGGTGGTAAAAACGTTGCCACCCGGTCGAAAAGTTTTCCCAATGTGTTTTTGTTTGCGATTATTGTACTTTTTGTTTGCGCTTATCAACTAAATTAGCACCTAGGGATTCTTCACATCTGCAAAGTAAAAGAGGAAATGCAATAATTAGTCAAGTGACTTTATTTTATTTATGCAATTGGCACATTCAACTTTTGCGCCACTTATCGCTTATTTTCTTTCTTAACATTGTATGCTAATCTGCCTGCGTTTACATTACATTAACATGCAGCTGACAAACGATGAAGCCACAACAGAGTGAAGCAAAATAGATTCCGACATAAAACTGCCAGCAGGCAGAAGACAGACGTGGTTTTAAATTAAATTATGAATACCTGGGAAATAAGATTGGCAAAAAATAATGTATTGTCGTTGTTGATGTTATTTGTTGTTGTAGTCGCGCAAGCGCAAATGTCAATAAACTCAGCATTAAATAGTATTGAAACAATCAATAGCGTGCGAAGAAGGGAAACACTCAAAAATAGCAACAACCACAACAATAGCCAAACCAGAACGAAACGAGCAACAGGTAAAACGAGTAACGTTATATACGTTATAACGTTGTATTAACGCTAGCGTCTAGATCTGCAGGGGTTTCGGGGTCATTATCGAGAAAGAAGTATTTTCTGTTGCTTTCTTCTCTTTGTCTTCTAATGCTAATGCTGACAAATTAAAAACCTTTAATAAGAAAGACAATACGTACAAAAAGTAATACCAAAAATTAGGATCATAGGGTATATCAACACAATTAACACTTGCTTCTCCTCCAAAAATGCTAGTTGCGTTCGACAGGTTCCATTTGCATTTGACGAACGCTGCCACCGCTTACAAATTTACAAACTGTTATTTGCGCCATCGAAAAGAGCGCGCACTAACACACACATACACAGGCACGATTAGCTAGAGCACAAAGCATGTACGTAAGTATGTATGTACTTTGTAGACATATGTGTGCATGTATGCAGAATGAAATGCAAATCGAGCAAAATGAAACGACACACGGAATTTGCTGAAATTGGCAAGAAATAAACATTCAGCCAGCAGGCAGAGGCTAATCGGCGCAGGTAGGTGACAACAGCCAGAGTTTCTTCACTCACGTACCTTCTATAAATTGCAATGCTGCTGAGATTTTGTTGTTGCTCTCTCTACTTTGTGCAAAAGAAAACGGTATCTGTTTACAGGAGAATTCTGTTATTTTTTCTCTTGTAGGTAATTCAAATCGAAAACATGGAAATTTTATACACAGAAATGATGTGGGTAAGAGCGAAAGGAGTGAAAGAAAAACAACGCAAAATATAACAAGGGTAGCACATCTGCCACCACGTAGGTCCTTTGAAATTAATTGCAAAAATGCACACGAAATATTTTCTCATTTGATTGGCATGCAGGTAGTCCCGTATACTATTCAATTTCGTATATAAAATTTCAAGGACCGTGTCAAATTACACATAAAGAAGAAGCTGACCAAAGATCTTATGCTAATTGAATCTATCGACTGGCTCTAACTGAGAACGAATACTTATTCCTCAGTTCCAACATCAAGCCATGCCTACCTACATATGTACGTTATTTGTATGTTCTGTTAGTAGTATCAATTTATTCGAGCATGTGTGTATCAAGTGCACTTGTCTGTCATCTCGTTGTACATGTGTGCATATGCATGTGCCTGTCTAAGAACAGCAAGCCGAAAAGTAAACACGAAAAGCAACTGCGACTTGTGGAAAAAGGAAGAGAAGCATTGGGCAACCAGGGAAGGGCATAAGAAAATTAAATATCTGAAAATCGTGGACAAAATGGACTAGAGATAATAAGTGAGTCAAGTAACAACTATTGCCGCAGCAAGAAGCTCAGCTTTTCCAGTCAGCCTTCCGTCAGTCGACGTACATAGTAACACAGGGGTGAGTGATAAAGGAAAGGCTAGATAGCACTATTACTATACATATATATACACATACATATGTATGTACATATGTGCATTCAATGCATACATACATACATTTAATGTGAATGGTGAGTAAACAACGGCAAAATGATTTCAAGAGAGGTGCAGCATAGACGAACGCGATGCGCATTGTAAATGAAAGCAAAATAAAACGTGAGATAGTGGTATTAAAAATAAAATTAATTGGCGTGATGCGCGCCAGACCTATGACCAGACCATGGTGCCACCGCCCTCAAATGCCGCCCATGACTAATGGTCAGCAGCTGCTAATTGGACGTTTGTAACAGTAATCCAACGGTGTTCTAGCACGAGATATTAATTATTCAAATAAGTTATGTATATTATCCATAGATTTATGTACATAAATTAATAAACACACGCGTGTTGATAAGTAACAACATTATGTACTTTTGCATTTATCGTATCTTTAACAGTGCGCACTCTCCAATACACACACACGCCAGCTGTAATGCCAGAGCAGCAGCGTGGCTGAGGACTGCAGCTCGCACGTAAAAGTTTCGCTTTCCTTTTGCACAGCATTTTGCATGCGCAGAAAAAGGCAGACACAAAAATAAAATAACATAAAGACTACACAAAGGCACACACAACTATATAACATACATACACATATTTAACATATCGTACACAACAATTTGCCATTCAGCAATCGACAAGCGCCAGAAAAAAGAGATATACCATATATATATATACATCTCACATATATACAATATATATATATCTCACAATCGCCAACGCTCAGCAAAAGTACTATTCATATACTATGTAGTATATGTGTGTGTTGATGCATGAGTATGCAAATGTGGGAGAGGTTTTCAGTGTGAGTGGGGATGCTTGAATTGGTTGCTTTCACGACATTGTTTCGAGATGCCGGCCGTTCACTGTGTTTCTGTTTTCATAACAGCTGTTAGATCATGCCTTGACAGAGATCTTGGTGTTATTAATTCTGCTGTAGTTTTACTGCTGCGGTCCAGTGTGGACTGCATATTTATTGCGACGCAGCCGGTTTTCTGACTTAGGATCCACACATATCATATCAAATATGTACATATGTACAAATGTATGCTATGTAAACATACATATATATATGTAGTTATATATATTAACTGATTTTACTTAAATTTAGTCAATTAGAGGGCAGTTCTAACATATTGTAGCAGTTGCGCAAAAAAACCCAATCTTAAGCTAATCGAAAAACTAATCCGCCTTAATTAACGTTGAAAACTTGGAACATCAGTAAAAGCAAAAGCTATATTTTATTATTTGTTTTTTGTACTTGCCGAATTAACAATTTGCTTTGCAATTAAATAAACAAACAACTGAAAATAGCAACAGCAAACGTAAAAGGTACTCTAACTCGCCAGTGCGAGTGAGACGGCAAAGAGTAACGTAGATATATTAAACAGAGCTCTGTTAGGCTTAACAGATACTGCTAAATTGGTTGGGTTTCTGTTATGCGTGTACATTTGTGGGTGCAAAAGCCAAAGCCTTTTGATGAACGGTAGAAGGTGTACCATATAACAGAGCGACTTTGACTTGGCTGTGGGCAGGCTCATAAAACGTGTCGCAAAATAATTTGCCAACTTCGCCAAATATGCATTGGAGTCCCTTTTCGTTTTTGGCGAGAGTGACTACATAAAAAGAATTAATAGCTTTAAGGGAAGTCCCGAACTACTTATGTAGATATGTAAGAAAATGTATTTGCATTTATATTTATATACATATACATATAGCTTAAAATATAGTTATTTCCACATGTATGACGCATTTTGAGTCATGGGTTACAGGTAAATAGTCCCCTGCTTTTATCAGAAACTATTACAGAACTCACAATGTTAATTCGTGGACGACATGCAGACTACAAAATCATTCAGGCCCCATGAATGCAAGCGTAAGACATTTTTTTTTGCAGTTGACTGTTTACAAATTTATTAAACGTAGCTTCTCGTAAGACAGACACACATACACACACATATATAAAGGCATTTAAAGGTTATTAACGGGCTTCAGAGCAAAGGAAAAGCGACACAAAGCAAACTTAAGAGAATGATTAATTGCCGATCGAAATATATATTATATATATACATGTATATGTACGTATGTATGAATATAAGCAGAGCAAACACATGGCTGGCAGTTTGACAGCCATTGATAAATGGTATCAAAGTTTTTGCCGAAGAGAAAAGAAAATATGTGAGTTGCACGCACCTAAATTGGAATTTCTTCGCTTGATATCACGACGCATAACCCACCAACAAAGCAAATGGCCGCAACTGCCGCCACTGCTGCCGTCGCCTACGTCGTCGTCGCCGCTGCTGCTGCCAACGTCGAGGCTGGTGCTGATGATTTGTAGTTGTTATTGCTGCTGCCGCCGTCGCGCTCATTTAATAACACACACGTTTCATATTTTTTGTTTTATGTTTTTACGTTTCTTTATATTTCTTTTGCGCAAACGGTCTATTTTATTCTCCTTTTCCTGCCGAGTGACGTCAGCTGTGAGGAAAAAATATATATTTCATGTAGATATCACATAATTGTTGTTGTTGATGCTTGTGCATTGTCTGTCCTGAATTGTTGCTTTTGCTTAGCTATCTAAATGTGTCTTAATTGCAATGGGTGTAGTTTTTTTTTCACTTTCTGTTCATATGTTTTACATTTTGTTCCGCCGAACCGAACGAACTTCATGAGCCACGACGTAAACGCAAGTGAGTGCTGCCAGGCTGAGTGTCTTTTCGTCGTAGTAGTAAATGGAGTCGCCGGTAACCTACAGCGAAAGAGAGTATCTCGCTGAGAGCAAGAGAGGGAGAGCGCGTTCGCTGAGAAAACGTAAGCCTCGAAATGACGCTAGGCATGTGCTTATATTGCTTATTAAAATTCTTAGTATTAGTTTGATTTTAGTTGTCAATACCGCGGGTTATGGCCTCAGTTTTAAATGTTGTTTATGTATTGACTAATTTTTTTTTTTTACACATACAATCATTGACTTTTTCAATATTTCTTCTCGCGGGCGTTTACGTGATATGGTTCGCGTTGTCGCTTACTTCTCTATGTAGCTTTTCTTTTTCTCACTGAACAGCAACAGCAGCGACACGACGCGATGACGGCGACGACGACAGCAACAACAACCAGACACGACCAGCAATGTGGAGCGTGAACGAAAAACTAAAAGCGGCGAATTTGCTGCCGCTAATATGAACTGTTATTGTGCCTCTATTTGGGTTCTGTTAAGTGTTGTCATCGCGGCGAATTCAGAGCAGTACTCTTTACATACACAAATGAGTACTCTCTGCATACACAACTGAGAGAACGCCGCGTTGTAACTTTACCAGCAGCTGAGTCGGCAAATATGTTATTAGCGTGTATGGGTGAGTGGAACGTAGGCAAATGCCTTGTGGCATGTGGATGCCAGACTCAGTAGGTAGGTGTGTGCGTATGAAAATGTGTATGCGCGTTGCTTGCTTTAGAGCAACGCTCTCCGTCATATACATACATACATACATATGTACATAAATGCCGGCTACCAATGTGAGACGAAAGTAACATGCCGCTTCCAACGTCACTAATACATATCTATGCATATACATATATACGTATGTATGCACATATTACTTTGTTGTCTTCGTTTTCACCGTCGTATTATATATGTACGTGTGTCTCTTTGGTATTTTTTATTGCCGTCAACAATGTTGCCAACATTAAATATATATACATACATATGTATATATTTAACAGTACGTAAGCCTTGCTTCTGTTAAGTTGACTAAACAGCATTTAGAATGAATTTAGGCAACAGCACGTCTGCATGGAATTGTACAAAGGGCATTAATACTTACATATTACTACGTATTTTCCACATTCATAGAAAATGTTTCGTCCAAACTGCTTTGGACTGGTGTTAGCTTTTAACTTAAGTTCATTGAACTAGATAAACACATCTGCACAAATACGTTTTTGTGTTTGTGTTTGCGTATACAGATCGGTAACGGTTAACTATGGTATTTCATATGTATGTATATCTATTCCCGCAGTGTTCATATAAAATTAACCGAATTATGGTAAATACCACGCAAAACACAAAAACTCACGCCCAACTTTATTTTCCATTTCTTGCAAGGCAGCTAAAGCGAGACAGCAGGACAGATGGGTAGCGATAGCTACAGGCGAACCAGACACACACACAAACGCGTTTCCAGTTAATTAAAAGTATTTATGACACTGCACATACAAATATACATGCATATATGAGCGCTCACGCACCCATATCCACTGGCGCACACACACAAATTCCTTGAGTACAAAAGTCCACAAGGATCGTGGGAAGTTCTAGGCACAGACGATCGCAAAATATCGTATATGCTATCTATGAGCAAAAAAAATCACGCATTGAGAAAAAAAACCTAACATGTATACACGAGTTATCTGCAGAGAAAAAAGAGGAGCGTGGGGTGGGTAATAGTTCAGCCCTTAGGGTGACGCTGTGTGAAAAGATGGCAAAAAAGAAACACATGTATGTATGTATGTATATATATATATATATATATATATATATATATATATATATATGTGTGTACACTCTGTTAAGCACACGGTGTCTTCTCAGCGCTCAGCCAGATTTAAGGGCCTCAGACAAAATTTCGTTAAAGAAGGTACTGCCTGGCTGTGCGGTCATGAGCAAAAGCAAAAGCAAAAGCAAAAGCAAAAGCAGAAAACCAAAAACAACAAATTTGAAAAGGAATGCGAATGCGAGTTCCTTATCTGATTGAGTCGGGAGAGAGCAGATGTGTAGATTGTCTGCCCGATATCAAAATCAGAGTCATTTCGCACTTTTATATATATTATTATTAATATTTAGATATTAGTGTTTAACTTTATATCATCCTAGTCCAGTCCTACATGTACTGCAAAATAATATTGGAAACCCCAGACGAAATGTGTCTGTTCGGCAAAACTAAATCAGGAATGAATGAGAAGGAATATCCTTATTATCGTCAATCTCACAGTTGTTGTCGTCGTCGTCATTGTCCATTGCAGCAATCCCTTTCCAATGGGGCATAATATGCTTTTTACAGACACTGCCTCTGCCTATGTCATACTCCGCCGTTGCCGTTGCCGTTGTCGCTGCTTTCTTTCCTTTCCTGCATTTGCATCTCCAAGGGCCATAGAGACAGGCGACGTGGGAAATGAATGAGACCAATAGCTCTCCAATAGGAGAGCCGTCGACGATGACGGTGAAGTCGACGGTGGCGGCACAGTCATCTTCGCGACGGCGATATGCAAATTTGCCCGACTAGGAGGTACCCTAACCGTGACAAGGAGACAACCTGAGCCCCGACCCGACCGATCTATAACGCTGTTTGTCACTTGCTTTTGTCAACTGGCCAACTTAATTAATAATTTCAATGTTAAAGGATTTTAACAAAAAAAAAAAAACAAATTTCCAGCATTGTCAACAAGTTGCATTTAAAGAATTTGGTGGAATTTGCACCTATAAAATAAACACAAAACCTCATTCGAGAACGGCCGGATTTGGATTTTGGTTTTGAATTCGTCGGGCATACGATAATAAGTACTAAAATACCAGTGGATGTAGTGCCTTTGTTTTATTTTTAGGGTGGTTAAAGCAGTGTAAGAACGATCACTACAATCCAGCGATCTAGGTGGAGTTAACGTAATACTCTAGAACTAAAACTCGAATGAGTGGAGTGGTGACCTTAAAGAGCCTTAAAGAGCCAACCGCCATAGCGAACGAATGGATATTTCAGTGAATGTACAGTGCAGCCTGTAATTTGTGGTGAATAAAACATAATGGAATTTTGAGAAAATTATAATATTGTTCCAAGGTAGAGTTCATATAATAAATATAAAAAATAAGAACTTTTTTTGCAATTTAAACTGTAAGGCAGCTTTTACTGTACCAGGGGCCGTTCGACTAGGAATCGGACTCTGACACTGCCTCGAGTCTAGTCAGCGCCGTCAATGGACCTCTGTAAAAGGCAATCATGTGCCAACAACTGAAAATACTGTTATCATTAATTTTAATATTATTTATATTCTGTATAATATCTAAAATCATTTGCCTCAAATGCCCCAAAAGATAGTGAATGATTTGGCTCGCTGAAAAAAGGGCTAGTACAATTCGAAATGCATGCTCGATAGCTCAGCATAGCTCAGCAACATATAGACAAAGTATAGATTTAACAGACAATTGATGCATTTTGTTAAAACTTTTGCAATTTATATAGCTAATTTCTTCTATTTTTTTAAATTAACATATTTGTATATAGTTTAGTTAAACCTAACTGATTATTCCTCTACAAACAAAGCAGGATCAACATAGTTCCAATATGCCCTCAAAATGTTACGAAAGGCCTAGCTAACATATGGATGGCATTACCACGCTCAAAACATTGCATGAAGTTCATTTAGAACAAATTGTACGAAAGCGTAAAGACCGATGGAAGCACAGGGCGTCAATGTTGCGAATTTGGCGGAAAGAATTGTACCGTCTGGCCGGAATTTTAGCTAATTCAGAATATGTCAAATTTGAATGACTTACAGGCAAATGAAATACATAGAAGTAAATTAAAGAATTGCGAATTTCGTTTAGATTTAGTAGCAGATTTCAATGACGCAAATTAAAAAAAAAAATCCCTTATCGTACTAGCTTTTTCTGGAGTTTTCAAATTGTTGTCTAGCTATTTCTGGCTTTTTTCATACATCGATCTGGTATTCCAAGTCGAGAACTCTTACGTGTTTATATATGTGATTATGGAAAAACTTTAATATATATATATTACGATTAAACACAAATATGAAATTCCACACGTATACATGAGATCAACACAATTCCGATTAACTTTAGTAAACCCTTTGTAACAGTAAGTGAATATTAACTGTTCATTTTACTTACGTATCGCTGGCACTGAATATATGTCCAAAAGTATAATCCAAAAGTGATTTTTCGTTGAGTAGAGTTTTTTTTTTACCGATTTATGTGAAGTTCATTATCTTTAATGTAACTTCAACAATGAGAATTAGTCAAAGAAAGTAAAGTCAACAGATTGAATAGTGTAATAAATAATGGATAGACAATAACAATTCGAAAGAGTAACAAATAATGTAAAAATAACTTTTAATCAAAGTATTGTAGTTGCTTTAATTTCAAACCGATTTCCCAACGTAGAGAATTTTTAAATTTGATAATTGTCAGGAATAATTTTTTAGACTCATTAGAAAATTGTTGTCTTCATATTTTATATTTTTTAGTAGTTACTAGTTTTTTATTGCATTATTCGTTTGTGCCGATTTGTAATCCTTTCGTGTGCTCAGGCTTCATTAGTAGCGTTATCATGTATTTATTTGATTTTTTGGTTTTTGCATTTAACAATAATTTTGTTCACTTTGCCAGCGAAATTGAATTCCTTTGTTTCAATAATTTGTTTGCAACATGTAATGATATATAAACTTTAACATAAACAACAATAACACGGCATGATCAACAATTGTATAATAAGCGCATTTGCGTTGCGTTGCGTTCAGTACGGAACAGATCGGAACGCTTCGATCTGCTGGATTCACTTCCACTTTCTTTGGCGTTCCTTTTGTAAATGTTGCGTCGCTCTGGACGCAGGCAAGGCTGAAGTGAAGTGAGAGGCACTGGTAACTAACATAGAAGGAAGAGGAAGCAGAGACAAACAGGAATGCAATTGCAGGGCAACAATAATAACAACAACCATAAAAATATTAACAGCACGAAGTTTTAACTTTAAAGAGAGGGAGAGAGAGAGAGAGAGAGAGAGAGAGAACCAGAGAGAGAAAAAGGAGAACGAGTGTGCGTATGTACGACAAAGATAGAGACAGAGAGAGCGAGGGAGAGCCCAGTCGATCGCTGTATATGTTCATGCTCATAGCACAGTAACAGGGCGTACGGCAGGAATGCAGCAACAGAAACACCAACAGCAACAGCAACAGCAACACTGCCAGGCAAAGCGAGAGCAAAACAAATGGGGAGGAAATGCAGTGATCAGACGTGCTCGCTTCAACATACACACACAAACACGGACACGGCAGCTCACTCGCTACGTTTTGGTCCATCCAGTTCAGGGTTGTATGCGATTTAACTAAAAGCCTCATCTGCAGACGCAACTGTGGATTACGGTGGATATATGATTTTCACTTTCCTATCACGCATAGTGCAAATTAAGAATTTCTGCCAACGGAGACAATGCAATTGTAAAGGGTAAATGGTAAAGGTTGGGTTAATTGCCTCGCGGCGACAGGTGCTAAGTGGACAATGCGTACAACTAGTTCTTCGCCTAGGCGTTCAGTCAATGAACTCTGTTATACACTTAGAACCCAGCTGCCGCAACAACAGCAGCTGGAAAACTCAAACCGAATAAAATTTCTCATGATGCAAATACAGAGCAGGAAATAAATAAATAATAATAACAGAGCGCAGCTCCAGTAAAAAAAAAAAAAAAAAACAAGTAAGAAAGCTCTAGTCGAGACTGCTCGTCTAAGAGATACCCTGAACCCTTCGAATAGCCGATAATGTAATCATGCGATGATTTTTTTACATATATGTATATTGCAAGCAACACATACACATACGCACGCACGCGAACGTAATATGAGCACGCGCTCTGCTAACTGAGCAGCGACTGCGCTCGGGATGCAATATGCCTATGATATGGGAAATTAAATGTTTAATAACTTTTTTCTAGATGGACTTTCTTCACAGTGTCATTATGGCAATCATATGTGTCTATTTGCCAAAGCACAAGTCTCTAGTATTTGAAATACGGGTTTTGCAAATTGTGGGCGAAAGGGGGCGTGGAATCCAAAATCCATAAACTACAAAATGTCCGCATTCACTACACCTATCTGCACAAAAATTTGAAGTCTCTAGCTCTAATGGGTCACATAAATGAAAGCAAATTTATCGAAATTGATCGATAATTCGGAAACGGGAAGAGTTATCGAAAAAAACTTGTACTGCGCATGGTATTCACAAGTATACATGTCAAATTTCAGATCTCTAGCTTTTGTGGTTTACGAGATCAGCGCGTTTATACGGACGGACAGACGGACAGGGCTAGTTCGACTCAGCTCGTCGAGTTGATCAAGAATATATATACTTTATGGGGGCTGCGACGTCTCCTTCTGCCTGCTATATACATTTTCACAAAAATATTATACCCTGATGTCCCATTTTCAATGGGTTCAGGGTATACAAAAAAAAAAAAAAAAAACAAATTACAGACCGCCAAATTGAACTGAATCGAAATCCATAAGTAATTTTCAAACGGATGCGCCAAAAATTCATCAAAATCAACTCGAAAATCGAACTCGAACATGCAAACGGATATAAAGCAGGAGATGAATGCCGTCTCGCACACAAACGCAAACTAACACACACACTCACCTCTGTTCTCTAATTCGATTACATGCTATCGTATTTGATTGCGAACTGTACCCCTAAAAAGCGTAGAATATCCTGTGTACAGGCTGCAACATTGCAGTTAAGTTGCATAGCGTTTGAGGCAACAGTTCGATGAGGTTTGAAGCGGGCAGGCTCACAAGGACCTCGGCACATACCTCAACTCAACTCAACTCATTTCAAGCCGAAGCCAGAGTTGCACTGGCGCATTACGGCGAATAGCCTGCAGCTGTCGATCTTCCTTTAGCGCATGCCAAAACGGCCGTTGGCTAGGTGGGCGGGGTATATAGAGTTTGTGGTGTTTATGGTCTACGTTAACCATTGAATTCCTGTTTTGCTACGGGTTTGACGTTCGTTGGACTCTTGAGCTCTGTCGTTGAGATGAGAAGAACAAATTGGTTTCTCCACAGCTATAATTACAGACAGACTACAGCTGCGTTTGAGTTTGATTTCGAGTTTTTCATATATATATTTACATATATCATCATATTTGAATTGCCTCATTCTTGATTGAAAACAAGGTTTGATAAGTTTATAATTTGCGATTAATAATTCAACAATGAAAACTATTAGTGAATTGATTTTTTCAAGGCCCTCTTAACTTATGGCCTAACTTTTCAAGGCCCATCTAAACGGAATCATATTCCAATGAATGATCTATTATTCTTTATATCCTGCATGATATTATTTTATGAATTTGGTTATATGAATTATCCCTCCATGCTGTACTTGCCTAATCGAAATATGGAATATGTTGTATTAGTGTGTACTTTCGTCTAATACGTGCTCTCATTTGTTAACTGATCAGAAGTATATATTGGCACAGATTAGCGCTTAATATATATACAAAATCCGAAGTTTTGAAGCTATAACTCTAAGAATACAATTATATACCAAGTATAACCAATAGTTTACCTGTATACCATTGTTGACATCCGTTATAGACAGGCTTATAATTTACATCGATTACCCAAGGGTCGGGGTAAGTCTGAAATATTCGTTTGAGTTTGTTATTCTCGTAATTAGCTCTACAGCTTATCTCATCTTATCGTAACCCCAAGTTTTTGTTATTTCTTAGATAAATATCAATTCTAGTTGAAATTATAAATCTAGTTTTTTATATTTTGTTCAGTTTAGTTAAGACCGTTAGCCTACATGCTCCATCCACAAACTGACTTCTTCAACTGACGGTTTAACCCTAAGTTAAAGAAATTGGGTGTTCATTGAAGAAACGCTGGACTACCTGATGGTAGCCTTTGGCCTGACTTACCGGTTTTCAAATTTGGGATATGCCTTCACGTTTTCAGCTAGTTAAAGTTACAATAACAAGAGAGAGACAGAGAGACAGAGAGAGAGAGAGAGAGAGAGAGAGAGAGAGAGAGAGAGAGAGAGAGAGAGAGAGAGAGAGAGAAAGAGAGAGTAGCATAAAGCTGTGCTGGGGCAGGCTACGGAAAACAAGAACCTTCAAAAACAAAAAATAAAGACAAATACATACATATAGACGACATATGAGCATGTGTGTAAGTCTCTTCTATGTATGTATATATGAAGAGCAAACGTAGAGACCAAGTACGGGAGGCGAGTATATTCATGATATACATATGTACATTATATTTGTATATACATGTACATACATACATATATCCAAGCCAAGGGTCTCAGCTTCAGGTTTGATGCCCGATAGGTAGAGGCAATTCTCGACTGCTTAACAAACTCCGATCGTTGCGCTTTTGTTTTTCCATTCACTAAAATTCCAGGAAATTTCGTAGATCAGTAAATCTCAGAGCATGCTCTGCCCTCACTCTGCCCTCACTGTCCCGCACTCACTCACTTTCGCTCTTTCTCTCTGTCTCTCACTATCTTTATCTATCTGATCAACTGCAATTAGCTTGAGCAAAGTTGCTTCTAATGGAGCGTGGGAGCTTCCGAGCGGATGCGATAATTCTTTTTTAGAATGTTTGCGTTAGACTATGTCACATCAAATTAGAAACGACAAAACTGACAAGTATTTAATGTACTGCAGGCCTACAGCAAGGACGAACAGATGTCCCGGTTGTGCGCTGAGAAAAATTAAGGAAAAGTGGAAAAGGTAGAAGAATACATTTTTATCGCACCTGGACTTCGCCGTGGCTTAGCAAAAAATGTGTAGAGCGAACGAAATGAGAAGCACCCTTAACGATGAAAAACCAAATGGTAGACAAGAACCCTCCTCCATAGCCTATGCAATGCAGCGAAGACTGTTTTGCGTCAGTTCCCCTGAAAGCAACACTTCAGACGTTTTCTCTCGCCCTCTCTCGCGTCTGACGACTGCTCCAGTAGAAAAGTGGAACGAACTCGAACTACATAGACGCCACAATGTAATATACACATATGGACTTATGTACACCCTACCTCACACAACTCGAATTTTTAATACCATGTACTTCAGAGAAGGAAAAATACATATTTTTTTAAAGGGCAGTTTGTAGGACATAATAAGTTGTGTTAAGCTGAATAGAAGATTTTTGTAGTTCTATTTAAAAAAAGTTCGATTTCTTTATATCTATGATGAACAATGCTTTCACCCTCAGTTCTTGTACGAGTATAGAGAATGCAACAACAGTCACTTTTAAGGGCGCAACAAGGGAGCAATATAACTATTTCTTTCTCACCTTCTACCTCTCTCGCTCTCACTAGTGTTGAAATTGTTGTTGTTCCTGTTGTTCTTACTCCTGGTGTTCAATTGGGATTCTCGCAATTCAACAGGAAGTCGAAATGGAAGTGGTTTTTGTTGCAGAAACAAATTTGTAAAACTATGCTCCCGACCTCTGCCCAGCCTTTGCTTCTGTCTCTGCCTCTGACGTTGACGATGATGAACTGGAGCGCGAAACAGTGGGACAAAGAACAAATGCGTAATTAGATTAACTCTCGACTAAATATCTGGGCGATGTTGGATCCCATTCTGGCCCCTTTAAAATTATTTTCAACTTTGCTAAACTTGGGAAATCAAGTAAAAACTATTTTATTTTTGTTACTCATGTATGTCTCCATCGAATAGTAAAGTTTTACATATAAGTAAGAAAGCTCTAGTCGAGACCGCTAGACTACTAGATATCTTCAAATAGCCGATATTGCAAACATGCTATGATTATTTTACATATATATTACAACGCACCCACATGGACGCAATAATGAGCATGCTCTCTGCTAAATGAGCAGCGACTGCGCTTGGGCTACAATAAGACCTGCCAAAACACAAGTCTCTAGCATTTGAAATACGTGTTTTGCGTGGCATCCAAACTCCAAAGACTACAAAACTACAAAAAAAACAATTAAGGAAACTCTTGTCGGAGGTGCCCGACTAGGAAATACCCTAAACCCCGCCTATCAGCAGTTTTAAATGCACTTCAAAGTTTGCATATAATTTTAAATTAAATTAAAAAGTTAAAAAATATAAAATAAAAATAAGTAACTTGCATAAACAAGTTTTGACAGCAACTTAGAGAATCGAATCCGCGTCTATATGTTAGCGATCGCCGCTTCTACCAACACAGCCGTTGCACTATATGAGAACGGGATACCGAATTCCTAAGTAAAGTTATTGAGCTACTGAGCTACTGCTACTGAGCTGCTGAACTTCTGCTTAAAGTTCATCCCCAATTTGTCTTTGTTATTGTTATGAATTCTTAGAATTTTCTAGATGCTTCTGTTGCTGCTATTACGTTTGGAACATAATGGATTTCATCTATATATTATATTGATTTTATTTAAATTATATCTATGTTATACTTATTTTATATATACATACATACGTACATACATATGTATGTATATTGCAAGCAACACATACATACACACGCATACGCATACGCTCTGCTAACTGCGCAGTTTACTCAGCGATTGCGCTGCGCCAATATGTGCATGTTATGGGAAATTAAATGTTTAATAACTTTTTTTGTAGACCGACTTTCTTAATCAAACTTGCGCAACGTAATTATTCATATGTGTGTATGTGCAAAAGTACAAGTCTCTAGTATTTGAAATACGTGATTTAGAAGTTTTGGGCGAAGGGGGCGTGGCATCCGAAATTTAACAAAAATCAAAATTGTATAACGTCCCATTAAACTAAATACAAGATTTGGAGTCTCTAACTTTAAAGATGTAAAAGATAGAATTTTAAAACGAAAAATCGATTTTCGTTTTTAATCGATAAAAAAAGAACGAGAAGAGTTATCGAATTTTTAAAACAAACTTGATCTGCGCGTGATATACACGAACCTAAAAAATTTGAAGTCTCTATATCTTATATGTTCTTAGATCGACCCGTTCACACATACGGACAGACGGACAGACGGACAAACGGACAGGGCTCAATCAACTGGGCTTGTCGTCCTGATCAAAAATGTATATACTTTATGGGGCCTGCCACGCCTCCTTCTGCCTGTTACATACATTTGGGCTGCAACAAAACCATTATACCCTGATTACCCATTTTTAATGATTTCCCATTTTCAATGGGTCCAGTGTATAACAAGTAAGGAAGCTCTAGTCGAGACTGCTCGACTAAGAGATACCCTGAACCCTTCGAATAGCCGATAATGTAATCATGCGATGATTTTTTTACATATATGTATATTGCAAGCAACACATACACATGCACGCGAACGTAATATGAGCACGCGCTCTGCTAACTGAGCAGCGACTGCGCTTGGGCTGTAATATGCCTATGCCTAATTTATCGATAATTCGGAAACGGGATGAGTCAATGAGTCATGTCAAAATTTCAGATCTCTAGCTTTTGTGGTTTACGAGATCAGCGCGTTCATACGGACGGATGGACGGACGGGCGGACAGACGGACAGGGCTAGTTCGACTCAGCTCGTCGAGCTGATCAAGAAGATCCTTCTGCCTGTTCCATACATTTTCACAAAAACATTATACCCTGATTTCCCATTTTCAATGGGCTCAGGGTATAAAAAACAACCATTGACATGTGCGAATTGCCGACAGCAACGACAACGATGACAGAGACAGCCCCTACGGTAAGACATGGCAAGGGTGACCATGTCCCAATGCAGGAGGGCTGAGACCTACGGCCATGGCTGGGCCACTGAGCTAGTAATTACGGTAAAACATCAACCCCTAATTCTCATAAATATATATATATATATATATATATATATATATATATATATATATGTGTGTGTGTGTGGAGAGAGAGAGAGAGACAGA
>JAWNOX010000010.1:2135000-2150000 GCA_035045555.1 Drosophila fulvimacula | reverse complement strand
ATGATTTTCATACAAAATCCATTCTCGCGTGCGGACGCTCCCTGACTCGGAGACGGACACGACTTTTTGAACATTTTTACACAAAATATCTCTGGCAGGAGGACAAAAACAAAAACAACGAATAATGCGAAGGATCGACAATGCTAAACTTGACTTTGTCGAGACGCTGCAACGGACAACGGCGCCAACCACATGGGCGACGTTGATTTCTGAACATTGTCTTACATACAGTCAAAGTAACATTATTTTGAATCAGAAGACGAAGATATTATTCCACAGCACGTTAATTCAATTAAAACATACAACGAGGCGTTTTCACGAAATTGACAGATATAAAGAATTAGCCAGTCATGATTTTTTATTTTATATACATTTAAACAATTTAAATAGTTGCTTCGAGTTATTCCAACTTAAGCATTACCAAGCAAATCTTAAACAGTCTACAATTGTTTTATTTTTCAAAAAATTAAATGTAAAATATTAACATATATTATATACATAATAATAACCAAAAATCCGAATTTAATATATGTACATGTACATATTAATTATACCCTGAACCCATTTAAAATGGGTAATCAGGATATAATGGTTTTGTTGCAGCCCAAATGTATGTAACAGGCAGAAGGAGGCGTGGCAGACCCCATAAAGTATATATATTCTTGATCAGGACGACAAGCCGAGTCGATTGAGCCCTGTCCGTCTGTCTGCATGTTCGTCTGTCCGTATGTTTGAACGCGTGGATCTCAGAACCTACAATAGCTAGAGACTTGAACTTTTTTTTTATAGATTCGTGTATATCACGCGCAGGTCGAGTTTGTTTTAGAAATTCGATAACTCTTCTCGTTCTTTTTTTATCGATTAAAAACGAAATCGGTTTTTCAGTTTTAAAATTATATCTTCTATATCTTGATAGTTGAAGACTCCAAATCTTGTATTTAGCTTAATGGGACGCAGCGCAGTCGCTGAGTAAACTGCGCAGTTAGCAGAGCGTATGCATGTGCGTGTGTATGTATGCGTTGCTTGCAATATATGTACATACATATGTATGTACACATGTACATACTGTATATATTTACATATATATAAAATAAGAGTAACATTGATATAACTTAAATAAAGTCAATTTAATATACATATGAATAGATGAAATGCATTATGTTATTAAACGAAACGTTTACCAAACGTTTACGTACACACGCGCGTGGCAACAGCAGCAGAAGCATCTAGAAAATTCTATGAATTCACAACAACAACAACAAAGACAAATTGTTGCAAGTTACTTAATCATTTTTTTTTAATTTTTTAATTTAATTTAAAATTATATATAAACTTTGAAGTGCATTTAAAGCCGCCGATAGGCGGGGTTCAGGGTATTTCCTAGTCGGGCACCTCCGACTAGAGTTTCCTTACTTGTTTTATTATCAATTTCTTTGTCATCTCCCGCAAACGGATATCTCCCGTAGGAGATATGGTATGCTGGTACCGTGGCTGTCCGGCCACGGGAGATTTCAATATATATATATATATATATATATATATATATATATATATATATATATATATATATATATATATATATGTATATATATATATATATATATATATATATATATATATATATATATATATATATATATATATACATATTATATATAAATATATTTGTTTATTATTTTTGTTATTGAGATATTTGATGGAGAATACTGTCTTAGAGCAACTATTGTTTGTCTATATAATCATGGGCAATATGGATCTGACTTTGGAAATAATTTGAATAATGACTTAAATCGTAGTGTGTTATGCATAATTTTGGAAAAACCATTTCTTGGAAAACATTTTTTTGGCGTTTTTATAATTTAACATTTCCTAACATTTCTTTTGAAATATTTTAAGGTATTCTTATGGTCCGACTTCTCAATTGGCATTAGACGCATATGTTGCTCGAGTTACGAATCCGGTGCGTCACATTGCGAAGGAAGTTCACAATATATCCCACTATCCAAGACCAGCAGTAAAATATGTTGGTGAGTAACTGAATCGAACTATTTGTGTACATACATTAAATGTTGCCTCTAATACACTTGAATTACTATTGTGATATTAAATATAGTGTAATAGCAATTTAGTTGCAACCTGCATTGTTTTTAAACTTGTTATTAAATGCTGTTCTTTAAATATTAAATAATAAGGTCAGAGTCATCTTGCCTCTGTAAGGATATGTGGCGATAAGGCTTATAATATTAGAAGACCTATGTACGATTCGGACAAAGTTCGAAACGATATTAACCTTTTGTCCTGGTACCTTAGACATCCGACCTGGAAGAATGAGAAACAAAATAATATTGCTCATCAGCAAGGTAAGTTCCGTATTAAACGGATTTTATTTATTATTTGCTTATGAGTGGTGTCTGTATAAAGCAACAGAGAGCTAGTGATCCTTCCACTCATGATCGTTTAACTAAATCATTTCTATTTGGAACTTCCAGCTAGAGTAGACAATTCGTAAATGCGTTTCTATTATTCTGATATTTTCAAAATAATAACAGGATATCAAATTTCATTTATTCCAACTCTGCATAATACTCTCTCCATAAGTATATAAATTTGTCATTACCTTGTACATAGGAGCGAACGCAATTCCAATAATTTGTAACTAATGCATATGTTTTTCGCATCCTTAATAGTTTTGTTTTGTGTACTTGACTAACTTAATACGTTTTATGATTGATTGATTCTTTCCAGTTGAAGCTGTTGAAGTTGAGGCCTAAAAGATAACATGCCCGACTTTTTAAAATATGGACATACACATTATTATATTTTAAATGAATAAATTAAATAAAAAATCTTATGTTTGCCTGTTAGTATATAAAGTCGATATCAACAAAATAAACAAGTGATATCAGCAGAATCACTCGCTTTAAATTCAGACTAACGTGACAACTAATACAAACTTGACCATTGAAAGATTTATTTCGAAACTCTGATGAATCGATTTCTAAACTAATATTTAAAAATAACTATTATTAAATTTTTAATCTGTCAACTATATATAATATATTTGGGTAACTTATATTTCTTATACAGGGAATTATTAATTGTTTTTCTCTTATTGTTTGAATGGGCATTTAGAGAATGAATTAAATTTTATTTGATTTATGTAAACTTAAAATTTATCACATCTATCTTAATGTGTAGGTATATATATTTTATATTAGATATCGTATGCTCAATGATTTTATAATATGTATAAAAATATATGTCTTGTTCAAATATAAATTGTTTTTTAAGCGATAATGGGCAAGGTACCAAATACTATGTGCAGTGACATTAGATACATAACTATACATCTTTTCACATTATATGCTTTCCCTCTTAGCTCTTTGTAGATATATATATATATATATATATATATATATATATATATATATATATATATATATGTATATACATATATATTATACCAATGGCAAACGGTCGATAGCCTATAATTAACTAACACATCTTGTCAGGACCTTGATGACCTTGACCTACATTCTCAAAAATTGAAACACCCATGTCTAAGTTAGCATACAAGTATGTATACATATATTCTCATTTGCATTTTCATACTCAATTGAGCATTTTCGATACAGAAACTATAAAGGGAGCTCAAAATAATTTTTATCTTAACATTCAATGCTTAAAGAAACCACGAAATATATGTACTTAGTTTTTATACAGTTAATCGAAATTATTATTATGAATTATACATATTGATACCATTTGGAACTAACTTGGACTCGATTGACTTTGCTTTTAAGACTAACACCATTATTCATATGAATTACACTGATACTTCAATGCAATTTATTATAAATTTGATGATTTAGAGACAACAAGTTCCTTCTGCCTGATAATATATAATTGGGGTTTATATCTCTCTATGCACGCGAATTACCTCTGCGGGTCTTTTGTACATACAAACATTCTTCATTTTACTTTCAATTACAAAATAATCTCATAGCGCTAACATTTAGCATAGACACAAATATTCTTTGTACATTCAATTCAAGTAAAAAATAATTACTCTATTACTGGAGTGTTTTTTTATCTGAAAATCTCCACTATTGAAGTATATGCCAATATCCCAGCAATTACAACGAGTAAGTACAATTTATATTGCATATTTCAAATTTCATTAAAAAATATAAATATTTATATATATATACATTTATATATATGTATGCGTGACTAACTCAATTTATTTATGTCGTTTTTATGGGTTGAAGTAGAGCTCAATCCTACTTAAAACAATGTGTTTGACATTTGATATAACTAGATTTGGCTTTCAGATGCCGATTTGGATCCGAATCGCCCTTCAAGAAAATTTTCTGCTCCCAGGCCCCTTGAGGACGCTATTGATCTGGAATCGAAGGAAAAGCAACGTCTACGCCAGGAACGCCTCTTAACTGTGAATGAAGAGGCTGTAGATGACCTCGAAGTAGAGAAAAAACGAGCTCAGCGTGCTGCTGATGAAGCCAAGCGTCTTGAAGAGAAGTACTCGAAGTGGAATTTAATAATAGTCTAAGATGGTTCTAATTTTATGACCAATTATTACAGTGCCCTTAAAGCAAAAAAAGAACGTGAAGCTGCTGAGAAAAAAGCCTTAGAAGAAGAGGAAGCCAAAAAATTGCGTGCAGCGGAAAAATTAGCTGAAGAAGAACGATTAATTAAAGAAGCTCGCCTTGCTGAGGAGGCTCGCCTTGCAGAAGAAGCTCGTCTAGCTGTGGAAGCAGCACAAAAGGTAGCTGCAGAGGAAGCAGCATGTAAAGCTGAAGAAGAAAGGTTGGCGCAAGAGGCCCGCAATGTCGAAGAGGCTCGATTGGCAGAAATCGCTGCTCAAAAAGCAGCAGAAGAAGTCAAAGCTGCAGAAGAAGCTGCAGCTCGCAAGCTTGAAGAGGAGAATCGTCTGGCCGAAGAAGCTGCGCAAAGAGAAGCTGAAGAAGCTGCCCGTAAAGCTGAAGAGGATCGCTTGGCTGAGGAAACTCGTTTAGAGGAAGAAAAGCGTTTGCGGGAGCAAGAGTTGAGTCGCCTAGCGGAAATTGAAAAACAAGCTGAAGAAGAGCGCGAGGGCGATTTGGCACGCCAAGCAGCTGAACTGGCCGAAATCGCACGCCAAGAAGCTGAAATTGTTGCTCAAGAGCTGCAATCCATTCAAAAAGAAGGCAGAGATGTTGATGAGCCTATTGTCGATGAGCCAGAAACTCCTGTAGATGAAATTGAACAGGAACCAATTATTGAATTAAACTCAAAAATTGGAGAAACTGCTTTCGTGTTGGAAAACACTGCCGGTGAAGCTTATGTGGAAGATGCTGAATACGAAGAAGAAGAATAGTCTTTTCAAAGAATTACCATTTATTGCAAATTCATATCTCGATTACCAAATCTATTGAAATTTATTTTTTATTTTCAACTAAACCGAAACTTAAACTAATTCGAAACCGCTTTTAGCAAATACAATAATGTTGTTAGGTAAACAAAATGTTTTATCAGATTAAACGTCCTATTTAATACAAATTAAAAATCGGCTAAGAAACACTTTTCTCCTGTTATACCTGTATAACAACATGTTGGTATGTATACAGTTTTTATTGTTATCAATACACAATCACACTTAATGAAATGGCTGAATTTAGACATTATAATACGTTCGACTTGTAGAGCTGAGGATTCGTACTCGAAATAAAGGCGAAGCCACAAACCATAATTTGAATTTTTACTGAGATTTTAACAACTATTAGACATTTGAATAATTAAGGTATATTTTTATTATTTTACTAACCAATAGCTTGTGATTCGTGTATGGCCTAATTAATTACCGAAGATATCTATATTTTTAGCGTCGAACATACAACATGCTCTTATTAATCTACCAATATTATTGACAAAGCATTCTTCATTGTTCTTCTCTCTGCCATTCAAAAGCACTATTGCTTGAAATATTTGATTACTTTTGATTCTGGTGCGAGGTGCTCATTGATTCAAGCAAGCTTTGCAAAAATCTAAGTTAAATAGGAAATATATCGTAAATCTGGAAGGTTTTACAAATGAAAACGTGTCTAGTATAACATAAATTGAAAATTATATCATCTGCAATAGAAATCGGTTAAATGGAATATTGCAACCTACATTGTGTACAGATATTAGTATATACCGATTTTAATTCCCTGAAATCATTCCGAACAAAAGTTGACCTATCGTTGCCGTTCGATTTTGATGAAAGGTTTGGTTCACATTAATTTCTTATCTAGAAATCTCTTGTTGTATACCATGAGTAAATATAGCCATGTTAGTCTGTCTGTCTGTCCATCTGTACTTATATGCGCATATCTGTATGTATAAAAGAATCATAGATATTTTGGAATATCGGTTCTTTGCAGGGTATTTATTAGTCAAGAAGTATCGATAGGAGCACCATTACTTTTTTGTATACCTTTTAAGTTAGAGACTTCAAATGAATATTATATTTATTATATTTTTGCCTAAATACATTAGCACAAAAATATCATACCCCGATTTCGCATTTTCAAGTAGTTCAGGGTATAAATATGGTTCATAGTTCAAGAAGGAGCATTATTCGACAGTGGATGACAGCGATGAACTTCCAAGCCCATTTAAAAATTGTGAAAAAATATTAACATTTATTTGAAATTAACATTTAAACATGAAATAAAAAGTTGACAATGTTGTAACATATTATAATATATATATATATATATATATATATATATATATAATATCAAAAGTTATACATAGATCATGTATAGCTCATCATAGCTCAAACATTTATGTTACGCTGAATTCCGGATTGGAAGAATGTATACAACAACTAAGCATACTGGAAAGAAAAAATGTATTTCAATGTGTATACATGTGTTATAAGTGGTAAGAAATTATTACTGTCTGTTGTTTACAAATATAACGAATATAATATTATTTGAAATTAAACTTGGATTAAGTGGTTACAGACTACGGACTTAATGTTTTTACTTACCTATAAGAACTATAGAAAGTAATGCAAATGTAGTGGTACAATACGGGATTAGTATGATACCCATGAGGTTTATTCCCGCAACAATACCAAGTCGCCCCAAAGACATACACAAACTAACAGCTTTTCCTCTGAAATTGCAAAAAATAGAGTGAAAAATTTACATATAAGTGTAAATTAGGCCGAGGTCCAAGTTAATTAGCTTAGTGTATACTATAGCTGTGCAACAAAATTATTTAATTAAATAATTAATTATTATTTTATTACCTTAAATTTGTTGGGACCAGATCCACAATTGCACCTAACATAATAGAAATTGATAATCCAGGCAAAAGGATGCATAAGCAGAATAATATTAGCACCATGACAGGATTGGAAACAAAATTTAGTAAAAATCCACTTAGTATTGACAATATGAGAGCTGCCAACAAAACGTTCTTACGACCGAGAGGGTTTAATATGATGCCTTGTATTGAGAAACCCACCAAAAAAGCAACCCCCACTATCATATTATCTACATATGTTTTGGTTGATATTTCAGCAGAGCAGACCTGAAAATAAATCAAGAATATTTAGAACAATTATTATGTTGTAGTATGTTGTAGTATAAGCTATCATAGTTCATCTTACAGTGGTGCTGTTCATTGATTCGCTTTGCCTTTGGTCGGAACTGCCCAATATTTCACAAACTGTAGAGTTACTATTTCCATCATTAGACGATCGGTTAACAATCTCGGGATACCAAAGTTGAATTCCGTTAGAGCTGAAAAATAAACAAATATTGCAAAATGAAAATAATAAGCTATCATAGTTCAACAAAAAACTGGTTGATCTAAAAGTAAGCCTCGCACCTACATATATCATGTGAAGAGATTCGGTTTTATTATATGCAATTATTACCAATATTTGCTTCTATATTATTAAAAAAAAAAAAAAAAAAAAGTATTACATAATTTCATAACTCACCTGAAAAACATACAAAAGAGAGCCACATTACATAGTATAAAATTAAATCCATGCGGCTTATGAAACAAAGGTTTTGTAGCACGAGCGATGTTTGTCAGCATATGCCATCCTTTGTAATTTGATAGTATGTTTTCTTCAGCCTGTGTCTCATGTTTCAATCGTACCTCATTACAATTAAGAACTTGAGTAATTGGTAGTCCTCGATTGAGTTTACTGATCCAATCTACAGCGTTCAATGCCTCCTCCTCTTTATTTTGAGACAGTAGAAACTTTGGACTTTCGGGATAATATAACAGTATCAACCCTCCAATAACTCCGGGTAAAAGAGTTAAAAGCATTAATAAACGCCAAGGGCGAAACACAAAGTCCCCAATAATACTGATACTCCAGTCATAGGATAAAACTCCCCAAGCGATTGCTGTAAATACATTAGAATACAATCTTTAAATATATGTGTTAATGTATTATAATAAGGAGTAATTCGCTACTGAAAAGCAAAACACATCTGAGAATCCCAACATATCAAACATTTTAAATCATCATGTGCCATATTTGTTTCATACACAATAAAATATTCCGATTAACGAAAAAATAACTTTTTTATTATATTCATTCACGAAAGCGAAATGAGTAGATTAATTGGTTTTGTGCAATATTCGTCATGTTGCCCGTCCGTCTGTCTGTATGAACGTAAACGATTTCTGCGTTATTGAAGCTGGATACTCGAAATATGGGATATATACTCGAATGTCCAAATTTTACTTTACAGTATTCCTAATTTATTCTACGGACTGAGCAAAAATTACATATCTGCTCATATGTGGAAAATCGAAAAAACATGATCTACAGTTTTTCAGTTTAAAGTTCCTACTTTATGACTATTTTACTGTTGTGGTACTTTATTGATTTGCAAAAAATTATACACGTGGAGCGTAGAAAATCGGAACATAAATATATTGTAATGATATCATTTGATAATCTCAAAAAATCAAATTTAGATTAATCACCAACTTATTTAATGTAACAACTTTTCAGCTGATATGATCCAAAATATAAATTAAAACAAAATGGAATAATCTATATACAGTACAACCAACAAATCCTAGCTCTAAAGGGATTTGATAATGCTCTAATATAAAAAACAAGCATTATATATATCTAGAATTTAATTAATGTGCAATTTGTGGTCCTCGTAAGTTATCAATAGACTCTATAATTACCTGGAACATATATGGCACTAACACTGACAAACATTGTTGAGTAATTGATCGCAACTGCTCGGTGACGAGGTATGTTGAATTCACTCAAATAAGCATAAAGTGCTGCTGAGACACCGCCGAGACTGTAAGAAATCAATCCTTATATATAAATTTACATATTATTTTCTTAAAAAAACCTTGAAATACTAGATACTGGATACTGTAGTTTAAACATTTAAGCATTCAAATTTTAAATGTAAATGCGACTTACCTGATACCTGAAAGCAAGTTGATTATGTTAAATAGCCAAACGCTCGTAACAAACATGAGAATAAATAGAAGAGCACTGCTCCAAAAGCTTCCGTAAAGCAAAACTTTACGGCGACCTATAGCATCACAGACATATCCCCATATATAGGTTGAGAGAAAAACACCTTTAAAAATGTAAATAACCATTAATGTAATTAACATATATATATATATATATATATATATATATATATATATATATATAACTATGAGATACCTCTCTCTCTATTGATATATGTATATATATATATATATATATATATATATATATATATATATATATATATATATATATATATATATATATATATATATGTTTATATATATATATAGAGAGAGAGAGAAAGAGAGATACCTCGTTTATATATGCAGTTTTTTATATGTGAATCATATTTGAATGTGAATATATCAGATATTTAATATAATAGATTAAATATATATATGTATATACGTATCTATAGACCTATAGATAATTAATTGTATATTATACATATATGTATTTAATTACCAATTATCAAATAAGTGCAAACTGAAATGTTTCAAACTGTGGTTGAATGCACCGTAGCTCATGACTTACCTGCTACGTATGCCGCCATCATGACACCCTTGTCGGCTTCAGTTGTGTCGAACTCGCAATGGGATGCGATTACAACAATACTCATTGTTTGTTGTGCTGCTACAGAAGTAATTGTTAAAAGGCCACTTATAAGGAGTAGTATCCATTGAGTCTTTCCGTAGCCTGTGCCATGAATATCAGAGTTTAATTTGAAATAGTTGTAGGCGGGTAGCTACTTACATACCTATCTTCTCCAAAACTTCATCATATTCTAACATATTTGTATCTTCACCTAGATATTGCATTTTCACTTTCAAAGGCTGACATCCAACTGTTGATGGTAACAACCCAGCCACACCTTATATGTTAAATATTTCTATCAAATGTATAACATTCAAGACTGCTCACAGCTATGAGATACTTACTACAAAGCTAGTCAACTTTTAATGCTTGAGAGCGCAAAAACTTGTTCTGAGATTAAAATTGTGGTTAATTTTGTATCTTAGTATAATTTTAAAGAAAGAGAGTGATACAGAGAGGGATAGACAGACAGATGGAGAGAGAGAGAAAGAAAGAGAGACAGAGAGAGAGAGAGAGAGAGAGAGAGAGAGAGAGGGGAGAGATTTAAATCGTGAATGGATTACAAAATAGAATTCTGCTTAGAATGTTTGACCCTTGCTGATAAATTAAATAAAATACTTTGTTATAAGACTAAAGTCTCACGTATTGGCTATATTTGCAAATTAACTTAAATTTTAACAAAAATATTTTGGAGCCGGTTCCAATATTTAACTCCTCCTTCTGTCTGATGCATAGATTTTAAAAAAACCTTTATTCGCCTATTTGTCAATTTTAACATATCAGGGTATACAAATTAAATATATTCAAAAGAATATATTTTCTAAAACTGTTGAGGGATCCAAAATCCAAAAATGAAAAATGTCTGTATTCACTACACCTATCTTTACAGAATATTTGAAGTCTCCAGCTTTAACGATACACACAAATCGAAGTCAATTTTTCGACAATTATTAAATGGGAGGCGAATAAAAAACTCGTACTGCGTACAGTATTCACGAGTATACATGTAAAATTTCAGATCTATAGCTTTTGTGATTTACGAGATCGCTACGTTCTTACAGACCGACAAGGCTATATCGACTCAGCTCGTCGATCTGATCCCCATGATTTCCCATTTGCAATGGGTACACGATATACAAAATAGCTTTAACACTAGATTTTTCCTTGATTTTTAAATTGGCTTCTTTCAGTATAGATAGTGTATCTGTTTCCACGATTTTCTCGATACGACGAGTTTAGTTCATTTTACTCCACTTTCACTTTACAAATAAATAGAGATGACCTGCCTACTCCAAATTACTTAAAGTTTTCTAAAACATCAAACAAAGTCAACTTTCTCTGGTAATGTTAGGTCACGAGTACGAATATATGTGTGTATGCATATAATATACTTATATTTCATTTCTTCCGAAGACGAATTAATCATCAAAATATACCCAATCATGATTGATAACCCCACAAAACTTAAGATGGTTGAGCGAGCGAATAATTGACAGGTAAGAATAAAGATTTGGATGACTGGTTGAGTGAGCGAATAATTGACAGCTAAGAATAAAGATTTGGATGACTTAAACTTTGTAATTTAAAATGATTTAAATGCTACACTTCACTCATTAAAATTTATTCACGAGCTATCCTATCACCGCTTAATGTATTACTTAACGGTTGTAATGATGATGATTCGAATTTCGAACCTAACCTGATGATCAATGTAACTTACGCGTCGATGCTCAAAGGTAAATTCAAAGGCGAACAAATTCTCATTCCGAGGATTCCGATATTCTCAAAAGATATATCATTCGAGTTTAAATGATTTAAATATCCGATTTATCTTGCATTTGTCATGACGATTAACAAATCACAAGGCCAATCCTTAAAAGATTGTGGTCTACAACTAGATCGAGTCTAAAAATATTTGTTTTATTTGTTCTTGCGCCTAATAACAAAACGAAAACGGTTGTATGTAACAGGCTGCTTCTCTGAAAAGAGCACTATTGCGAAAATAAGCGCTTAAAATATTGTCATGCCTGTTGCACGCACATATCAACCCTCGGCGTCCACTAGTTGATGTTTAGTTTAATTGGTCTTTTTATCATCTGAATCCATATATCTTGACACAAGCAAAATAGGTAAGTGTTATTGTTAGTAGGTAGACAAAGTTGTTACATTAAGGTCATCGGCGGTCAGTGAACGTAAATTGTTTGTGTTTTTTTTTCAATTCAAATGAAACAATTAGTCAACTATTAGCTTAAGTTTACTTCAGCATACCTTGAGGGCATGATAGATCATATTTGTTAAGAGATATATTTCTGAAACTATAAATTCTGTCACATACATACATATTTCGTTGCCATATCATGTTTTTATACCCTGAACCCATTAAAAATGGGTAATCAGGGTATAATGGTTTTGTTGCAGCCCAAATGTATGTAACAGGCAGAAGGAGGCGTGGCAGACCCCATAAAGTATATATATTCTTGATCAGGACGACAAGCCGAGTCGATTGAGCCCTGTCCGTCTGTCTGCATGTTCGTCTGTCCGTATGTTTGAACGCGTGGATCTCAGAACCTACAATAGCTAGAGACTTGAACTTTTTATACCCTGAACCCATTAAAAATGGGTAATCAGGGTATAATGGTTTTGTTGCAGCCCAAATGTATGTAACAGGCAGAAGGAGGCGTGGCAGACCCCATAAAGTATATATATTCTTGATCAGGACGACAAGCCGAGTCGATTGAGCCCTGTCCGTCTGTCTGTCTGTCCGTCTGTCCGTCTGTCCGTATGTTTGAACGCGTGGATCTCAGAACCTATAATAGCTAGAGACTTGAACTTTTTTATAGATTCGTGTATATCACGCGCAGGTCGAGTTTGTTTTAGAAATTCGATAACTCTTCTCGTTCTTTTTTTATCGATTAAAAACGAAATCGATTTTCAGTTTTAAAATTATATCTTCTATATCTTTATAGTTAGAGACTCCAAATCTTGTATTTAGCTTAATGGGACTTTTATACAATTTTGATTTTTGTTAAATTTTGCCACGCCCCCTTCGCCCAAATTTTCAAAACACTTATTTCAAATACTAGAGACTTGTGCTTTTGCACATACACGCATATGAATGATATAATTACGCTGCGCAAGTTTGATTAAGAAATTCGATCTACAAAAAAAGTTATTAAGCATTTAGTTTCTCATAACACGCACATATTGGCGCAGCGCAGTCGCTGAGTAAACTGCGCAGTTAGCAGAGCGTATGCATGTGCGTGTGTATGTATGCGTTGCTTGCAATATATGTACATACATATGTATGTACACATGTACATACTGTATATATTTACATATATATAAAATAAGAGTAACATTGATATAACTTAAATAAAGTCAATATAATATACATATGTACATACATACATATGAATAGATGAAATGCATTATGTTATTAAACGAAACGTTTACCAAACGTTTACGTACATACACACGCGCGTGGCAACAGCAGCAGAAGCTCTAGAAAATTCGAAGAATTCATAACAACAACAACAAAGACAAATTGGGGATGAATTTTAAGCAGAAGTTCAGCAGCTCAGTAGCAGCAGCTCAGTAGCTCAATAACTGTACTTAGGAATTCGCTATCTCACTCTTATGTATTGCAACGGCTGTGTTGATAGAAGCGATGATCGCCGACATAAAGTCTCGGGTTCGATTCTCTAAGCTGGCGTCAAAAATTTTTTTATGCAAGTTACTTAATCTTTTTTTTTTTTTAATTTTTTAATTTAATTTAAAATAATTATATATAAACTTTGAAGTGCATTTAAAGCCGCCGATAGGCGGGGTTCAGGGTATTTCCTAGTCGGGCACCTCCGACTAGAGTTTCCTTACTTGTTTATTTTGTTTCTTTATATAATAAATAAATATTAAAGTACATATGTATATTCTTTATCAAAACGACGATCGGAGTCAAGCTTTTCTGTTTTACCAGGTTTTTTCGTAAAATGCAGAAATCTAGTATATATTGTTTATTTATTATAGTTGACTCTGGAAATATACTAAAATAATTAAAAAAAAAAAAAAGATTGTTAATAATAAATTTCATATTTGTAGCTAAGCGTAGTCTGTGCATAGTATTTACATGTACACATGTATAATTTGAATATGATAATAATAATAAATTATGCATTGAAAAAGCCATTTATCTCAAATTATTTCCATCCCTTTAGTATACCATTTCCACCTATACTATTTTCTTCTTTACATTGGTAGAAGAAAGGCCAACAACGCACAGACTGTAAAAAGAAAATATTAAATTATATTGCTTAAATCGAATTTATAAAATATACTTATATAACAAACAAGTGTTGCAGTATTGTGTTTACCACCTTCTGTTAGACATAGCACAAAGTCTGATATATTTTTAAGCAATGTTTTTTCTATAAATATGCTTAACGAAACAAATGTATTTGATGACATAGAGAATTGGATAAGTTCAAGTGATACTCCCTAACATTCAGTATTAGCACTTTTGGATGCGTATGACTTTATGAGTTAATTGTTTAATTAGGACTCACCCAAAACAAATCCAGAAAATAATCCAAAAGTCATGTGGCAATACGATTCGAGAAGTATTCCAATGATGTTGCTGCCAAAAACACTTCCAGTGCGTCCTAGCATTAGGCAAATGCAAACTGCCTTACCTCTTAGCTTCGTGGGGACGAGATCTACCACGACCCCGCTCAAAACCGATACACATAGGCCCGGTAATACCAGATACAAGCAAAAACAGACTATAATGACAACTTCATTTTGAATCCATACTAAGGACAGAGCGCAGCCTGCAGAAATGGCCAGTCCCATTGTAATGGATG